>CM040185.1:74626122-74941122 GCA_022606455.1 Callitettix versicolor | reverse complement strand
TGTTAAAGTTTGTGAAATTCTGGTAAGATGGTAATTGCCTACGAAAACATTTCATTTATATTTCAGATAATAATTATGTTAAAGTAATTATGTTAAAAACATTTTTTATATTTCAATAATAATTATTTCTGGTAAGATGGTATTCTGGTTTCAATATTTCAGATAAAAAAAAGTGAAATTGAAATTCAAATGTTAATAAAATAAATGGAACAAAGAGATTTTTTAAAAAATATAACAGAAATTGTAAACAGTAAGTACTGCATTTAATTTTACATTAAAGAAATTTCTTTTTAGATATACGAGGTGTGGCTATTAAATAACGAGACTGACGTTGTGAAAAATTTTATTTTCATTTTATACATAATTACTTATTATCACCTTCAATATACACCCCTTTTCTATTCCTACAACGCTCCATGCGAATTTTCCATTGTTGGAAAACAGTGCTGGAAGTCATCTTCTGTCAACTCCTTCAGGACTCTTGCCGCTTTCACTTTTACAGCTAGCACGGACTTAAATATTGTCCCTTTTAATGCAGATTTCACCTTAGGGAACAGACAGAAGTCACATGGTGCAAGGTGGATGTTCTAACACTGGGATGCTGTACTTGGCCAGGAACCTCTTGACAGATAACGCGGAATGAGCTGGCGCATTGTCTTGGTGGAAAACCCATGATTTGTCCTTCCACATTTCGGGTCGTTTTTTCCTTACTTTTTCACGTAGTTTACAAAGTACCTCAAGGTAGTAATATTGATTAATTGTTTGACCTTCAGGAACCCAGTAAAGGTACACAATCCCATGAATATCGAAAAAAAAACAATCATCATTGCTTTAAATTTTGACTTGCTGATTCTTGCTTTTTTGGCTCTCGGTGAAGTTGGGGTCTTCCAATGCATGGATTGGCGCTTTGTTTCCGGATCATACGTAAAAACCACGATTCATCACATGTTATTATCCTTTCCAATAAATTTGGGTCATTTTCAATGGCATCCAAAGTGTCAGTACAAACATTTTTGCGAGCTGCTTGTTGTTCAAACGTGAGAATTGTTGGCACCATTTTGGCACACACTTTTCGCATGTTCAAATTGTTACGTAAAATTTGCCGTACACATTCTTTATCAATGCCTACAGTTTCACCAATTGCACGAATACTTAATCGACGGTCAGACCGAATCAAATTAGCAACGTTTTCGACATTGTCATCCGTTTTTGACGTTGAAGGGCGACCTGGACGCGAATCATCTTCAACGTCTTGTCAGCCATCTTGAAAACGCTTAAACCATTCAAAAACACGTGCCCGCGATAAACATTCACTGCCATACACTTCTTTCAGTAAATTATAAGTTTCAGTAGCGGTTTTCCCAAGTTTGAAGTGAAATTTAACAACAATTCGTTGCTCTATTATTACACTAACCATTTTCCCGGCAAAACAAAATAACAACACTAACGGAAATGAAGGTTATGACTAAACGGTATTGGTTACACAAACGAGACTAACTGCATTCTGAAGAGAAAGCTTCACACTAAACAGCTGTTGGTCAATGGCGGTTGGCGCATGCGCACTTGTTCCGCCGCAGCGTCAGTCTCGTTATTTAATAGCCACACCTCGTATAGGTAATACAGACTGAATTCTTGTACGATATGGTATCACCCGATGACCAAGATTTACTAAAACTATTCACCGAAGTCCAAAACTATCATTCCTTAGTAAACATCCGATGCCAATCAAAATCTAACTGAAAATCAGATTTTAGCCGGGAAAAGGTGTAATTACAAATGGAGATGTAAAAGTTGATTAAAAAAATAGTTTTAATATCGTTAATTGTACGAACTTTTTTACGTGTGTGTTTCTAAGAATGAGATGGTCCGAATACCACATCTTTCAAAAGTAAAGACAATTTAATATTAATACAACAGCTAAATTTGGTTCAATATTATAATTAGTTTCATTGCCACATATGCAGGGATATTCTGAATTTGTTTGAATATGTGTAGCATTGTTGCTAACAATTCTTTTCTGTATTAGATAAAAGTGTTCAGATGTTAACGTGTGATTTCCATAACGTTTAAATTTGTTGTAATTGTTATTTGTTTACCTTTTAATTACCAATACAAACACACATCAGACTAATTCAAAGCTATTAAAAATTTGACAGAAAATATACAGCAGCGTTGCGACATTTTCATACCCTTAATGGCCTAAGGGATAGCACGTGTGGATTAAAAGACTATAGAAAGTAAGGAGATGATGGGTTTAGCAATCCTACCGTAGCTCTAGTTCATACACGCATTCACTATTCCACATAGCATGTATAACTAAAGTGTAAAGCGACCTGTACCTTTGGAGTGAATAACATCGGTCTAATGGTGTATCAAACGGAGCTATGCGAGGCCTGGCAACCTCCCAGTGTACCTCAGTTTTACCTATGAATGCAGGGCTCTGTAAGGGCGGAACTCATTTCCTTAGCTACTTGTGGGTGTTCCCATAAATAAGAATAGAATGAGCGGGATCTCACTGCACAACATAATGGTTAGTCAAATGCAGCATAACCTGGTGTTGGTGGAAAGAAAGAAAAATTGAAAGGGAATTAGCAGAGCAAGCACCTGCAAACATCTCAAGAACCAACTGGGAAGTCACCAATTAGAAATGGAAATTTTTAATCCCCTCCAAATACCAAAGTTTATGAAGAAAATAGGACTGGAGAAGGCGCTGTAACTGAGCAGGTCAGAAATACAGAAAGGGGGGGCACAGTAGATCTACAAACGTTGCAGTGCAATAGTAACCCTGAAACGTATTCATTCATTCATTGTGCTGATGTTTGAAACTACCGGTACGGTGAAAGGTGAACAAAAGTCAGGAATACCTGTAATGGATAAAGACGACATTGCAGTTGCCGATGCCTTGCATGCAAAGAATGAAATTGGTAATGACACTCGATGTGGTGAAAGCAGTGTTTAGAGAAATGCCAAACAACTTCATCCGCGTACCCCAAACGTATGTTGTTGATGCTTGCTCAAGAGCAGAATGGCAGCAATATTGAACATGTAGATTAAATATTAAAAAGGTACAAAATTGAGCATTTACATTAAATATTAAATATTGAATACTGAATATTAAAAATTAAGTACAAAATATTAAATATTGAATATTAATATCAACAACATTATTAAATATTAAATATTGGTTAATGAATATTGAATATTAAACATTAATTATTAAAAAATTAAATGTGAAGTATTAAATATTGAATAAGGCAATTGAATATTAAATATAAATTGTTAAATATTGATTATTGAATATTAAATATTGGATATTAAATATTAAGTATTAAATATTAAGTATTAAGTATTATATATTAAATATTAAGTTTTAAGTATTAAATATTAAGTATTAAATATTACATATTAAGTATTAAGCAATAAATATTAAATATTAAATATCTTAATATTAAGTATTATTTAATACTTAATTAAATATTAAGTATTAAATATTAAATATTAAATATTAAATATTAAATATTAAATATTAAATATTAAATATTAAGTATTACATATTACATATTAAGTATTAAGTAAAAAATATTAAATATTAAGTATTAAGTATTAAATATTAAATATCTTAATATTAATTATTAAATATTAACTATTAAATATTAAGTATTAAATATTGCCAACTTATAACCAACATCCAAAATTGATGCACCAGAAAGTAATTGATTTATACCTCACACACTTCCTAAATGGGCACGGTTGCTTCAGAGCTTACCTATTCCGTTTCCTTCTGAAAACAGACTCGGCTTGTCCACTCTGTCTTCCAACAGTGCAGGAAGATGAGGAGCATGTATTTTTCGCTGTGATTTTTCCTAAGTGATTTGACGAGGAGAGGATGAACCTGCAAACATATCTGCGAGGCAGCATTACACAGGAAACCTGTTTGGACAATGATGACTTCAGAGGCCACTTAGATTGATCAGAGGTCGTTGCAGAATCATAAAGAGGCTGAGGATTGAAGATCAAGAAAGACTAGCCAACGCTGTAGACGGATAGACGGACCAGTTCACCTCTCCGAGAAATAATGCTTTTTTTGTTAGAATCTGATATTTAATATCAAATCCCACTTTTCTGCAAATAGTTTATCTAGGATGAAAATTTATAATTATAAAAAACATAATTCGTAGTAAAATAAAATTATCACTTACTTTATATAAGGCCTGGTACATCAATAGTATTCTTTAAGTTATAATGATTTGCTTTCATATATAGGGACCACAATGTCAATGTACGGCAAATGAATGTATTTGATTTTACCACACAATCCGACAACAGGAAATGGACTTGAATGGTAACTGGGCAGCGGCGACCAACACCATAAACAATCGGTAATGAAATATATCCATACAACTTTCCTCCGATACGTCGTTAACTGCCTTCGTTTAAAAACAATATTTGCAAAACGACACTTGAACCATTGTCCCGGGTACATAAAGACAACATAACCACTGCCATTTAGATCATGCAGATAAGGAAGTCGAAGCAGGCATTGCGCTTACATTTCCGGTTCTACTAATTACTACTGTACACGATAACTAGAGTCGATGTTTTTGTAACTTGCTTTCAGTTTCCGTTGTACAGCTGTAAATGCAAATGTATGTACACTGTTTCGAATAAACTGCGCTCAGGGTACTTTCCCTTCAACGTTGCGCGTTGCGTTACGCCTATTATTTCTTTTACAACTAAGGCTGTTTGGAACTAATAATCAAATAGGTTCAATATTTTTTCAAAAAATATCGTCCTTTGCAATTTATTTAAATCCACTAGTTTTAATGGACATAATAGTATGAAGCTTAAGGGCAACGCAATCTTGTAAAGTATTTTCTCACTGATGTATAAAACAGTAGGCTTCCAAAGAAATATCCATTTTTTGGTTGGAATAGACTAACTGGCAACAATTTTGATTTTAGTAGGCTACTACCAACTCTTTTTTTAGTGACTACCATTACGTTGTCTCTTAGAGTAGTAGCACACTGGTTATTATAATTATATATCAAAATCAATGTTTGAAAGTAGTTCTAAAAACGTTGTTAATTGTTATTCGTTACAATAACCAATGATTGTATCAAGCTGCTTGTTGTAGTCTTCGGGAATACTAATGGAAGTCCGGGCGTTTACCATGTCGGCCGCAGGCTGGCGAGGCAGTTTCGGAATGATGAGTCAAAAGTTCGTGTCAAAGTTGGCCGGATTCCTTCTATTCCCTCCTTAGGAAATTGTGATGGTGTCCAGTGGTACTCGAAATCATGGCACGAACCGTAATTTCTCAGAAATCAAATCTTAAAACCAGAGAAAGAACGCACCAATCAGGATAAAGCTACTGTGTAGGGACCGGTAGTAATGCTTAGGCAGAAATGTGATAACCTAGCGTATATTACACCCGAGATACGCGAACACTGAGAACCAATCAGAAGTATTGGTTGACGGGAGAACTAGGTTTGAACTACGTTCGCAGACGTAGACTGCTTGAAAGCCGGGAGAGAAGTTAAGAAATCTACGAGCGTGGAAATTATCTCGTAGCGTGGATGTTCTTCGTTGTTAATAAGCGAAACTAGGTTATGTAACACAACCTTTGTTGTATATTTTTTCCAATTTCACATACTAAACGTTGTTGATTGTTGCTACAATTATTGTAGTTACCTAAGAAACGTTATTGATTGTTGTCTACTACAATAACCAATAACTGATCGGCTACTAAAAATTGTTGATTGTTATTTTCTAAAACAACCAATGATTATACCAGGCTATCAAAGTTTGTTGACTGTTAACAAACAATCCCATATAAACAAAAACCACCAAGTGGTAATACAACGCTCTGCGCCTAGTAGACCTATACAATTAAAAATAAAATTATTTCATCTTTGAATTCCGCCAAGAACCAGTGTACACGTTGCCGCGGCGTGCCTTTCTCCGTCAAATAGCTATTTTATTGCAGTCGCGGTTACATTTGATAAATAAATATTTAAAATATGGAAATGTAGTTGGGTGAAGCAATCTCTTAAAGTTTTTATGTGAATTTATATTGTAGAATTTATTTTATGTGATTTACTAAGGAACGTATAAGTCTTTACAGTGTAAGTTACCTCCTTCAACGATATGGTTTTGATTTCGGAATGGATTGTATTGTTTGAATTGAAATAAACGAGTGGTTTAAGTTTCATAATCTGATGATTTTACATCTGCACTAATGCCTTTGCCAAAAAGCAGAGCGTAGAGAACAATATGGAGGAACACCGTTGTCATTACAGTGAGTAATAGCATGAAAGCACGCCGCCGCCAAGTGCGAAGACTGACATTGTTCAGTAAATTGTGTAAACAGGTGACTGGTTCTGGGCGGAATTCAAATCGGATTTAACAGTGTTTTTAATTTTAGACTTGGCGGGAAACTTTTTATCAGTGTGGTTTTTGTTTGAAGTATAATGCATTGTTCGGAAGTGAATCGTGCTTTTTGGAAACCATGCAAATTTTACGGTTTTACTCAAAAAGTTATAATCGAGCAAAATATAATCAAAATCGTTAGAGTCGCCTAACAACATAGATGTGAACATAGAATGATGGCAAATTTCATCAAAACATCAGTCTTTAGCGTGCGATTTGGGGATACAGACAATCATATACGATCACCACTATATACTTCTTATAGTGAAATATTGGTACACGCACGCACGCACGCACGCACGCACACATTCTACTTTATTAATTCGGTCAGTAATTATTTAAATTTTAGATACAGTAATAATTTAAACGTTTTTTAGCAGTCACCTGATTTGGTACACGAGCAATTATTTCTGTCACTATGCCTGCACTGTTCTGCACTCTCAGGGGAACACGTTTTATTGCTCATGGAATTTTGTTTACATACCTTTTATCGATTTTAAGTCGGTTTTATTTTATTTTAAAGCCTTAAAATGGAAAAGTATGTGGCGTGAGGGTTCCCTGGTGTTCTGACGAACCTCTAAGTACTTCATATATGTAGTTTCCTATAACGCAGGTTCTTAATTTGCCGCCTCGGTGGCCTAGTTGATAGCGTACTGGTCACCTATGAGGACCCGGCTTCGATTCCTGGCCAGGGCTTGGCATTTTCATACGCTATAAATCATCCCATCGTCTGCATTAGCCCAAGTGGGCACAATAGTCGGCACACAATAGTTAAACAACAACAACAAAAAAAATTATATTAATTAAATACCAGCCACAGAATTCACGTTTTTTACGTTCAATTACGTATAGCAATTACATAAAAAGTCCTAATCTCTTTTCCATTTCGTTCATGTAGCAACAATCTTATTTTGAGTGCAAAATCGTGCAGGATGCTTAGCGTAATAATAAATGAAAGACGTTTAGTGCGTAGAGGTCGATATGTTATAAAATTTAATTACACTAAAAGTTTAAATAGCTTTCCCTATTTTTTGCGCGTTCATTAGCCAGGTCGTGTCAAAAAAAAAAAATGGAATTTCAAATTTCTCCAGCCTTGCAATTCAACGCCGCTGCACTATGCTTGCTTTCGATCCCGAAATGCAACGCGTTTTTTCTTCCTTCAAAACAAGCAGAGGAATGCGTCGGCCAAAACTGGGACCGGGCGTCCTTGCACGCGAGTGCTATATATAGTATGGAAGGTCTTCTTGCTTTGGATACGGTAACTAAACTTTTCCCTGCTGATACCATTGCGTTATATAAAGCGGTACATTTCACCGAGTCAAGTTGGTATTACTGTGTTAATTAGTTGATACATTATACACCTAATTTAATGGGTAATTAAAACCATGACCCTCCATGGATTTTTTAAAATTTTTAACCTTAATATCTTTTTTTAGTTCTGATTATATCGTTGTAATCAACAGTAAATTCTGCATGAATTAGCATTTAAAACATTAAAATTACGTTGAAAATAAGCTCAGAATGGCGTCAGGTTGATCTTCATATTTTCAACGATTTAGAAAGGCCGAATTTTTGAAACTGTTAAACGGATGTTATGGTTAACAAATCAAAAATCGATATTTTCGTCAACATTTAATCAAATGTTACCATTATTAAATAGTACGCTGTCAAAAGAGATCTAGATGTCAGTCGTCGTTCAATTTAGGATCCATTGTCTGGGTTTTGTTGACAATAGCTGAATAGCTCATTGTCAAATAGAAATTCGCCAATAATTATTTATTACCGTTATTTGAAATACTGATGGAATAAATCACATAACCAGTAGAACAGCATAACGTATATCCGACGTTTTCCTAAATAAAATGGTAAACAAAAATGGTGCGCTTAAAACCAATCAAGTGAAGTGAAAACTTTTTGATTTTCAAAATATTTTTATTATTTTTAATACTTTTAATTAGTATTTTTATGTGCTAGCTGTAGTGAGTATCTTGTAAAATGTAGCGATCAAAAATATATTACTAATTTAATTTAGTATTTCATATTGCCGCTCTGGTTTCTTTGGGAAACGTAACAATGAGAAATCTATCACAATACTGAAATCGTATTAAACTGTAAATATCTCTACAACATATACAGATACAAAAAATACATCAATCTTCTACAGTATGCCCTACTGTTAAAGCTCTAATAACTGTGTAATGGCTTTGCTGGGCATATAGTTCAATATTAATAATTTAAATATTTCTTAAAGAACTTAGTTATATACATTGTATTAAAAAATAGGCAATGTTAACTGTAAATGCTCTAAAATTCATGCATAAGGTACCTACAGGTTCGTCAGAACACCAGGGAACTCTTACGTCTCATACTTTTCCATTTTCAGGCTTTACGATAAAATAAAACCGACTTAAAACCGATAAAGGTTTGCAAACAGAATTCCAGGAACAGTATAAAGTGTACCCGTGAGAGTGCAGCACAATGCAAGCATATGCGACAAATAATTAATTGTGTAACGAAACAGATGGTTTCTAAAAAAATATATTGTTGAAAATATTATTTAAATTATTACTGTATGACGTAAATAATTATTGATAGAAACAGTTTTGAAAGTGGAATCGGTAAGACAATTTACATCAGTTGTAAAAGACTCCGCTTTTAGTAAATACTGTAGCCTAATTTAGGTATTTAGTGTAAAATCCGGTTATAGTTGGTTTCATTTGTAAATATTTCAATAAGGTACAATGTTAGAATTCAGTCATTAATTTATAGGTTATAGTTTTATGTACGAGAGTAGAATACAGTAAATATTGTATTAAATAACCTAAATATAATCAATGCCATTGCTTTGTTAACAGGTTATACAAGTATATTTTAACATACGTTCATGTTGACAAGGAATAATAGGCCTACATGGTTTTGCAACGATTTTATTTAGGAAGATATGTACAGTAATCTTAAAATACAAAAACTGAAATAGATTAGTGTATTATAATAGTTAAATACTCCCGATGATATTATTTGAATTATTTTATTTTCGGAATTCATGCTTTTAAAATTTAATTACGGGTAGCGATTTCATAAAAAACGTCCTAACCTCTTTTTTTTCGTTCATGTACCAACAAGGAATGTTATGATTACCAAATATTTCATATATATATATATATATATATATATATATATATATAAACTATATTTCGTATAAAACGTTTCCATAACACTGTTCAACTTCTTGCTGTAAATTTTTGTATATTATTCGTTTCTTTTTTTTATTAATTGCAAAAGATCACACGTGCCTACTAGTATTTCTACATATTGCTACAACTAATAGACCAAAAATAATCTATAAGAGCTATAAAACATTGCTTACATGATGGCAAATCGAAGCCGAAATTGTACGTGGGCTTACAAAAGGTCAACCTGATTGAGCTCTCATTGGAAAAATTCTGAAAAGGCTGTTATAAACTACAGAGGTTCATAAGAAAAACCTTCACTTGGAAAGGCATGCAAATTTGTCTTCATATGTGTTTATTCCACAGCTGATTATAATCATAAAATTAGCTGTGTCACAGCTGATTACATTCAAAAGTTTAGCCGAGCTACAGCTGATCATATTAATATGGAAACAAACGGATTATTATAATCTTATGTTTAATTATTATGTGTTCTACAATTTTATACGAAATTATTATAGCCCAAATGGTTTTTAAATAAATATTTATTTTACAATAGTAATACATTTATTACTTTATAAAATGTATTTCGATATAAATTATGAATCCAATATAAGTAGGCCCTAAATTGAAAGTAAGGATGGACATAGTGTATTATAAAGGCACTAATTGTAATTTAAATATGTATTATTAATCTTAATTTATATACAATATATTAAAGAACATTAGTGTATAAAGTGAATGATAAATGTATTTTAACTATAAATGTTTTAATATTGTGTGCTAGCTGGGCTGGGTATGTAGTATAAAGTTCAGACCAAACTTATTAATTAAATTTTTAGTTTCGTATTGCCGCTATTAGTAAAGCTGGTTCTTACGGAAAACTTAATTTTAGTAAAACATCAACGAAAATACTGAAATTGTTCTGAGCTAAACTAGTATTTCAAAGAACATTAGACCTCGCAGTATATTCTTAATTAATATACAAAGTGCTCCACGACAGCGGTCGTAACTATTACGCCAAATTTAACCGGTAACCGTAATATTTACGAAAAATGTTACCGGACCACCTTTATTGAATATTGTAAGCTCTTTTCTATGAAGCGGTCAACACCCAAACTCCGCAACTTTTATCAGATCGGGTAAAAAACCTACTGTGTGTAAAAACAAAAAAGGAGTTTTTTCGGTATTTTACAAATTTTTGCATTTATGGGCCACAACAAAAAAGTGTTTTTAAAAATTCACAGACATCAATTTTGTGTGTTTTTTTTTACTCCGCTCGATCTGTTTACAGTATGAGTTGCGTAGAATGGGGGGCTTAAGTAGAATACGATTTAAAAGTCATTTCATATTTGGGCATCGAATACGATTTAAAAGTCATTTCATATTTGGGCATCGAATACGATTTAAAAGTCATTTCATATTTGGGCATTAAATACAATTCACAAGTCATTTCATATTTGGGCATCGAATACGATTCAGAAGTCATTTCATATTTGGGCATCGAATACGATTCAGAAGTCATTTCATATTTGGGCATCGAATACGATTTAAAAGTCATTACATATTTGGGCATCGAATACGATTCAAAAATCATTTCATATTTGGGCATCAAATACAATTTAGTCATTTCATATTTGAAGCATCATACGATTCAAAAATCATTACATATTTGGGCATCAAATACGATTCAAAAATCATTTCATATTTGGGCATCAAATACAATTTAGTCATTTCATATTTGGGCATCAAATACAATTCAGAAGTCATTTCATATTAGGTCGTCAAATACGATTTAGAAGAATCATTTAAATCGTACGTTACATACAAGTGGTACAGTCCGCCATAGCACAAGACGCGGTACTCAGCTGGTCCATTCTTCTTAGTATACACAAGTATTTGAATTTGAAAAAGGCGCCTACAGACAGTCAGTACGTGCTTCACCATTTTATTCTTGTACGTAAAGTCCTTTGTCATTCTTCCCGTTCATATTCAAGGTCACGAGCGGTCCAACTGTGAACGGGATAGACTAACACCGAACAGGTGACCACAAGTTACGCAAGAAAACGCAACTGGACGCACGTTAAAACTGGTTACACAATAATAGAAGCACTCCTTCTTCCAATGGGGAAAAATTGTAACAGGCCACTTACCGAAGCCCAAGGCCTTTTTAATAAATCTGCATTCCGCAGTTTGACAACACGCCTCCAAGAAAGTAGAGTTGTGGCCGTGTTATACAACGTACAGCGGCCACCCTGCGGCCACGCATTCCGTCCTCCTGCTCCTGATGTCTTAATTCCTGGACCTGTAATTAGTGACGCCAAAACTTTGCGACCCCGGTGGATAGTTTCTGATCAGCTGTTTTCGTTTAGTCACGGCAGAACGGCTGACTGGATGCTGTTATTTGAGTCGATTACAACCGTTAAGAATTTATGATGGATGTTTTGAGAATTTCCGAACAGTGAATGAGCGGCTATCATAGTAAGACTATGAAATGGGCATCGAATGTTACCAGCTTAAAAAAAATCATTACATTTTTTATTACAAGATCAGCATAATAATAATAATAATAATAATATTATTATTATTATTATTATTATTATTATTATTATTATTATTATTATTATAAATAATAATAATTTAATGATATAAACATGTTTATATTGAAAATTATTCGTTTTACAATTTATAAACCTTCAGTGTAAAGTAATCACTTCATATTTCTAATTTTGGGATAGATTTACAGTCTTGTTCAAAGTAGCCAAATGAGTTTTAACGAATCTTTCTTTAATACAATTAAATATGTATATTTATAAAAATTAATAAAGTTTTTATTAAAAGTTTCATATATCTTATCTATTTGGCATAGAACTTTTTAAATTTTACACAACAAAAAGAACTAGAGGTCACGGTAAGGCCTAATTAAGTCTTATCCACCAAATGTATTTCTAAACAAAAATATTTTCACTTGAAGCAATAAACGTTGTCATATCTTACATTATGTCAATTAAATAATGTTTTTTACAACCATTCAACAGAGTTAATTTAATGAAAAAGTAAATAAATATAAACAGCGAAACTGTAAATCAAGCTGGCCGTATAGTTGTAAAACAGCGCGCGCAATCAAGAAGGCAGCGAGAGCCGATATCCAATCAGAAATGACTTTGATTGAATTACAAAGATCAGATTGAAATCTACATCTAGATATCGCTAACAGCAAAAACTCATCCGGCTACCGCTAAACGTAATGGAGCGTTAGCCGCGCCTAACTACGAAGTTCAACAAAACAACTACGAAAGTTGTAGGTTATGTTTTGTTTGATCCGATCGTTTTTGTAAACCACCATTAATTATTTAATATACTCGAACTGTTCCGATATTTGTTATTTATCTCGGATATTATTTGTATATGAACAAAACACCGGCGCGATTTTAGACGAAACAGCTGATGTTAATTGTTGCTCACCTGTAGAGACTGTGAATGGGAAAGGTAGAAAAAAAGCAAAAACTCATTAGGCTACAGCTAAACGTAATGGAGCGTTAGCCGCGCCTAACTACGAAGTTCAACAAAACAACTACGAAAGTTGTAGGTTATGTTTTGTTTGATCCGATCGTTTTTGTAAACCACCATTAATTATTTAATATACTCGAACTGTTCCGATATTTGTTATTTATCTCGGATATTATTTGTATATGAACAAAAAAGCACCGGCGCGATTTTAGCGCCTACGAACAAAACAGCTGATGTTAATTTTGTTTGCTCACCTGTAGAGACTGTGAATGGGAAAGGTAGAAAAAACACCGCAAAAAACATTAGGCTACAGCTAAACGTAATGGAGCGTTAGCCGCGCCTAACTACGAAGTTCAACAAAGTTCAACAAAACTACGAAAGTTGTAGGTTATGTTTTGTTTGCTCCGATCGTTTTTGTAAACCACCATTAATTATTTAATATACTCGAACTGTTCCGATATTTGTTATTTATCTCGGATATTATTTGTATATGAACAAAACACCGGCGCGATTTTAGACGAAACAGCTGATGTTAATTGTTGCTCACCTGTAGAGACTGTGAATGGGAAAGGTAGAAAAAAGCAAAAACTCATTAGGCTACAGCTAAACGTAATGGAGCGTTAGCCGCGCCTAACTACGAAGTTCAACAAAACAACTACGAAAGTTGTAGGTTATGTTTTGTTTGCTCCGATCGTTTTTGTAAACCACCATTAATTATTTAATATACTCGAACTGTTCCGATATTTGTTATTTATCTCGGATATTATTTGTATATGAACAAAACACCGGCGCGATTTTAGACGAAACAGCTGATGTTAATTGTTGCTCACCTGTAGAGACTGTGAATGGGAAAGGTAGAAAAAGCAAAAATTCATTAGCTACAGCTACAGCGTAAACGTAATGGAGCGTTAGCCGCGCCTAACTACGAAGTTCAACAAAACAACTACGAAAGTTGTAGGTTATGTTTTGTTTGCTCCGATCGTTTTTGTAAACCACCATTAATTATTTAATATACTCGAACTGTTCTAATATTTGTTACTTATCTCGGATATTATTTGTATATGAACAATACAAATCCATCGGCGCGTGGATTTAGACGAAACAGCTGATGTTAATTATTGTATGCTTCTAGAGATTGAGAATGGGGAAGGTAGAAAAATATATAAACCAATAAAATAAAGAGAATAAAGGAATAAAAAACATGTACAAATGTTGAAGTCGAAGACTGGTTTCGTGTGAAATAAATATTGAAAATAGTTGGTCATGTTTAGAAAATGGAAGACGATAAGGAACTCTGCGATGCATGAAATGAAAAATTTACACAGAAGACTGAAAGGAAGACCGAGATAAAATTGTGGATTTTGAGGTGTATTGAAAAATATTGAGCGTTCGACAGTGGCGAAGATAAACCTCTTCTATACAGCTGCTAACGCCCTCTTGTAGGTATCCAATTACTCTTCACACTTTCACAATAACTTGTTCAGAAGTAAACAAGATGCGTCCAACAATTAAATGCTGTTAGGTTAGGTTAGGTTTTTCAATTGGCATTTAAGATCTTGAATCAGTATATGTAGTCTCGATTCGTGTTATTAATCAACGAAGAAAGTGGTCCTAATTGTTAACCGGAGCAAGTTTGTCGGACCCCTCCCTGTACTGTGGCCCGAACACTCTTCTTGCAAAATAATTACGTGAACATCCGCTTGATACCGGAAGTCCACTTTGATAAATCCGTATGAGAGATGCCGGGAAACGGTAATTCAGAATTAGTTGCATCGTTTTTTTTATAATTTGAACATAATGTGTAGGCCTATTTTAAATTTAAACGATATTATCAATGATAGATAAATACCTCAGCAGCTGTTTGGCTGAAGTGATATTATGCGCTTATTTTAGTTACCAGAAGTAAATATTAAAGAGTTCGACATAAATTTACTTAAAAAATTGAATTTTACTATAACATCTGTCAACGTTGTTTGAAGCCAAACGATCTAAAATCGCGCACGCAGGTGTCTCGCTAACGTGATAGAAGGGAAATCCAAAAGTATTTGTCTTTATTTTAATTTTTTTAACATCAGCGTTAAAATCTGCACGTAACAGTGATTTAAACTTTCAAATTACATTTTAAATAAGCAAACGAACCTTGACCGCCGTCAAAATTTTATTTTAAAGTCTTTTGAAAATTCAAAACGACAAGTTATACAATTTTTAACCTTAATTACGATGAAGAAAACGGATTTTAAAAAACGTCACAAAATTTTTTAAAGATTTCAACGGCTGCCATTTTGAAACTGTTGAGCGAATTTTTGTTGGTTAACAATCAAGTTCAAGTTATTACCATAATCAATTTTTATAAAAAGTTTGAATCAAATCGTATCAAAATTGCGAACACGAGTGTAATTTGTGAACTTGACGCTCGCGCGCGCGCCCACACACACACACACACACACACACACACACACACACACACACACACACACACACACACACACACACAAACACACACACAAAATGGGATGTAAGTATCAGGATCGGTGCACATTTCAAGTCCCGTGTCGGGGTCTTACTATGATTGTCGCTACAATAGTTCATTTTTCCAAAAGAAATTTACTAAAACGTATTAAAAAGTTCATAGAAAACACAAAAATCGGTTCCACCACGTCAGCGGAACAATGGCATACGCGATAATTTGTTTTTCACCTCCAATTTAAAACACCTTACACAAAGTTTTGACAAATCCGTTTAAAACTGTAACTAATTTATTAGCACAATTAATTCACACAAGAACCAATAAAACGTATCGCGGACGTATAACTCACGCGAATGGATTTATTAAGCGCGTGCGTTTCGACCTACGTCATCGTTACATGTGTACAAATGCTCACGATTCGCCTAGTCACGGTCGGACAGTGCTTTCAAATAACTTAAGCTTTATGTTTATTTGACACTAGATCTAGGTTATAAACTCAAGTACGATAAATTGCAGCAATAGTCTGGCTGGATTAGTTTGTGCTTGCCTGTGTATTGTAGGAGGCTGTAGGAAACTAGAAACGCATAAATCAGTAACGAAGGCGCTCTTATACCAATAAGTAGCTTATTTATCTGTAATATATTATTACGCTAGGCGTTCCGATTGGTTTTGTACCAAAAATAACGATCTGCTTTATTGAAACTACATCTACCGGTTCGTCGGAACACCAGGGAACTCTCACTTCATACTTTTCCATTTTAAGTCTTAACAGTAAATAATAACCGACTTAAAACTTACAGAAAAGACTGTACAAAAAATCCAAGAGCAGTGTAAAGTGTCCCCGTGAGAGTGCAGCACAATGCAAGCGTAGGTGCCAAATAATTTTGTGTGTACCAAAACAGCTGATTGTTACAAAAAAAAAAAAAACATTGTTGAAAGTAATATTTAAATTATTACTGTATCCAAGACCGAATCAGTTTCTGGTACCAATAGTAGAATTGGTAAGACAATCTAGGCCAGTTCTAATACGTAAATTAAATAAAAGTATTTGCTTTTGAGTAAACAGTTAATACTGTAGCCTAATTTTACAGGTTTCATTTGTATATTTGTCAGTAATGTATAACGTTAGGATTCAGTCAAAAATTGTATAAGTTATAATTTTAAATAAGAACGTAGAACAAAGTAAGGCCTATAGCATTAAATAACCTAAATATAATGAATGGCATTGTTTTTTTTAACAGGTCATACAACTATTAAACATAACTTTAACCTATATTTTAACAAAAGTTCATATTGACAAGAAACAGTAAGCATACATGGTTTTGCAACGATTTTACTACGAAAATATGTATAGTAACCTTAAAATACAAGTACTGAATTAAAGATTAATATATTATAGTAATTTAGCCGCCTCGGTTGCCTAGTTGATAGCGTACTGAGCTTTCACCCCGAGGACCCGGGTTCGATTCCCGGCCAGGGCTTGGCATTTTCATACGCTATAAACCATCCCATCGTCTGCATTAGCCCAAGTGTGCACAATAGTCGGACGTTAAACACCGAAAAAAAAATTATAGTAATTAAATACCAGCCACAGAATTCATGTTTTTTACGTTCAATTACGTATAGGAATTACATAAAAAGTCCTAATCTCTTTTCCTTTTCGTTCATGTAGCAACAAGGAAAGTTATGATTGCCACATACTTCATAGGTCACTTCGAACAGTGTTTATAAAGAGATGCTATATCACTGTTCAACTTCTTCTTTTTTACATTGTTCTATTATAATTCGTTTCTTCTTTCCATTATATTTCTTGTCACGTGGGCCCGCTGTATACTTCAGCACGCAGTTTCTTGCTGACGAGATTTTCTGAAGGTAACAATATCACATAATAATATACTGCTCGGAAGTGTGACCTATAAAAGAACAAGCTGTAAAAGCTTCAACAGCTACGGAAATGGACTTTTGGAGAAGGTCAGCTGGTAGGTCAAGAAAGGAAAGAATTACAAACATCAGGATTAGAGGAAACCATGAGTGTTAATCGCTATGTAATAGAAGATATCATGGTTAAACAATTGGTACGGTTCGGCTATGTTCAGAGGACGCCAGAGGCCAGAATACCAAAACAGATTTTAAAATGAAATCCTAAAGGAAGAAGGAAGCAGGGTAGACTTCGAAAGAGCTAGTAGTGACGAAGAACAGAAAGGAAGGTCTCTGGAATGATAGGGAGGAGTGGCGTTGGGAATAGGACACTATAGACCGATATGATGATGATGAACAATAATATTTGTTTCAATTTTACTCGTTTTTTGAAAATATGATTTCATTACCGCAATCACAGTTATAATCTGATAAATTATTATTTTAAATCCTCAAATTTCATTGACAATACAAAAATGAACCCTGGCCGCTGTAAGACTTATTTATAGTGGTATTTGCATGCAGGTTTTAATTTTGATTTTGTGGTATATTGCGTGAGATAAAAAAAAGGTTGTTTTAAAAAGATTTAAAACTACCTTCACTTTGAAACTGTTAGGCAATAATAATGTTTTGGAAATTCGAAAACAGCTAAACAAAAGCGTACCGCGATTATGTTATTTTCCAATTATCTTGCAAACAAATCCTATATTTCCAACTGCCGAGCTGAGCGCAAACAATGAGAGCCGCTCAGACAATAGCAAACGTAATTATTCTTCGCAAATAAACAACTTTAACAAGAATACAATGTACTGTTTGTACCCCAGAGAAATAATGCAATCCTATTGAATTGATCTTATCTTCGTCTAAGTTCCCCAATACGCCGCCAGGGGCTCGTCTACGCTCGTGTTTTATTACGAAACTTTATTCAACAATAATCGTTCTATTTGAGAGCGCTAACACGCGGCCGCACCGAGAACTATTTTATTGCACAGCCATCTTGATTGTATGAAATTATATACGTTTGCAAGTTGTATACCGACTGTAGCTCCGAGATAAAAGGGACGCGTAACTGGTTAGCGAGGTCGTTGTAGTTGGTCAGCAGAAATATTATTTCATATTCAAAGTATATTTCTTGCCGAGCCTCGCAAACACATTCATGTTGATACTTCCTTGTTATCGCTAGAGAAAGATGTGTCATAGGCCAATATATTTTATTATTTTAAAAATTCAAATTTCCAGGTTTTTCGTGTAAATTGTAAAAAAAACATTACTAGTAGCCTACTTCAAAGGACAGAGGACTTGCAGAATATTCTTAATTAATTGCCTGGCCACTGATCCATGACAGTTCTCCAACGCGCTTTTACCATTTCCGAAAATTTAACCGGTAGGAAAAATGTTTCTGGAAAACTTGTGCATTTTCTTCACTGTTTCAAAGTTCCATCCACTGACAGTAACCTAGTTCAGAACTAATAGTCTCTTAAATAGTGAGACTTAAAAAAACTACACAGTTCAAATGGTTTTACTCTTTTCAATCTTCTAACCACGCCATCGTTGTTGAGTAGCTAAAGGGCCTCGACATTAATGTGCTGATGTTTGTGACTTTGAGCAAATTTTCTAACTTCACTATCGATAGTTGGAACTGCTAGGTCTTTATGCAAGTTGTCATTTCGGATGTACCAAGGAGCATCAATGATACCCCGAAGCACCCTATTTTGAAATCTTTGAATAAAATTTCTGTTACTTTGACTGGCACAACTCCAAAGTTGAATGCCGTAAGTCCATACTGGTTTAAGGACTTGTTGATACAGCAACAGCTTGTTGTACATTGATAGGGAAGAACAACGACCCAATAACCAATACATTTTTCTGAATTTTAGTTCTATTTAACTCCTCCAGTTTGTTCTTCACGTGTGGCTTCCACCTACGTTTGCCATCTAATGTCATGCCAAGATATTTAGCTGTATTCCCGTATAGGACCACTTGATTAATAAAGACAGGTCTGTGCTCGATATGTCTATTGATGAAATCAACATGCACAGACTTGGCCTCATTAAGTTTGATTCTCCACTTCTTAGTCCATAGCTGTTTGAAGTTTTCTGGTGGACTCGATGTTATTTTCACTAACAGCTAAAATAGCTGTATCGTCAGCAAAAGTAGCGACAATACTTTGTTCAAAAGTAGTACACAGAGCCCAATACACTGCTCTGTTATAACCTGCTTGAATTATCTTCAGATCAGAATTTTCTTCGTGATAGGTCAAAATTATGATAGGTCTTGCCGTTCAGCCAGAATTACAAGAAATAGCTAGCAACTACACTCATCATCGTTAAATCAGAAGCCGCAAATTTAAACGGAAGTTAATTGGGAAATATCTTACAAGTACATTGTTCGAGCTTTGTACAAGGTGCCTTCGTATCGAATTGCAAAACAATCGGTTTCGCGTTCGACCAAAACTACGTAACAAACACACAAACCCGGTCGAGTTTCAACAGTGTTCGCTCGATCGCTTACGGTGAATTTCTTCTACTAAAAATTTTTTACTCTGATTTTGATTATTCATATATGGCTGTCCTACATCGTGTTTTTTTAAAGGGCCGATAACGGGAAGTTGATACCTAGGATAGCTAACAACTCTCACTTGTTTGTAGGTTAGAGTCTAGGTTTTTTTTTTAAATTTGCATTACAAATTAAACAAAACAAGGATTAAACGCAAAAGTTGTTTTCCAAGTTTTAACTAATATTAAGAACGTGAGCGTGCTAACACATAAATATACAAGTTTTTTATACCGAAAAAATGATTCGCGAACACGATGCTCATTTCAAGGTCCCGCAGCAGGTTTTCAACATTATGGCTACTCCAATAGCTCATTTTCCAGCAACAATTCCCTAATAATTAGTTCTGTTATGCAGATTAGTAGAAAAAATCCTAATATAAACAAAATAAAATTTATAGTCGATTTTCAAAATCATGAGTAAGTTCATTTCAGTTTAATATATTTAAACTGTCAAGACATAGATTTTTGCTACTCGACACTCTAGAAGAGGCGACATGTAACTGACCGTGAGAGAAGCACGGAGTTTCCCAAATGTATTCCTGCTACTCTTAATATCTGACCCTGTTACTTATTAATTGTCATTGTGAATGCCAACTTCAATGCAAAACTGCAATATTTTAATCTGGAAAGGCAGGTTGTTTGGAATTATAAGATTGTTTCAATTAAAATCATTGCAAATGAAAGCTTATAAACAATAATTTTATAATAAATAATAACACGGATTCAGATTTTTAAAACTGAAATACATCTATGTCCATTTCAGGTACCAAAACCATGTTCATTTTAAATTTCATCTCAATCGGTCCAGTAGTTAATGTGTGATTGAATAACAAACAAAAACACACATACAAATTTAAAATATTATATTAAGAAGTATAAAATATTATTAAAACTTCACTGTTGTAGCCTACAGTTAACATATATCACAAAACGGAATACTAAATAATTCTTTTGAACTGGGTAAGTAGTATAATGGCATTTAAATATTTATTATTCACACCTACCAATATAAAATAACGTATAAAACGTCACTGTTACACAGTTAACACTTGTCATAAAACTAAATAATAAATAAGGTTGGACTGGGTAAGTAGTATAATGGCCTTTAAAATAATTTAAATATTTATTATTCACACCTACCAATATATAATAAACGTATACAACGTCACTGTTACACAGTTAACACTTGACACAAAACTATATAATTAAGTTGGACTGGGTAAGTAACATACAAGTTTTCACTTCAAAAATACATTTTAAAACAAAAATATATATAAGAGCGTGATGCGTGACGGCAAACTGATTTTTTTCCCGAGCAAAACATACATCCATACCCCGCCATAAGAAGTAGTCACTTCAATAAGATCGTGATGCGTGATGCGTGACGGCAAACTGAATTTTTTCCCGAACAAAACATACATCCATACCCCGCCATAAGAAGTAGTCACTTCAATAAGAGCGTGATGCGTGATGCGTGACGGCAAACTGAATTTTTTCCCGAGCAAAACATACATCCATACCCCGCCATAAGAAGTAGTCACTTCAATAAGAGCGTGATGCGTGATGCGTGACGGCAAACTGAATTTTTTCCCAAGCAAAACATACATCCATACCCCGCCATAAGAAGTAGTCACTTCAAAAAAATGTTCATACCTTTAAAGATAGTGTTAGTAATCTTTTGCTGTTTTCGTGCACTATGCAGATTCCCGTCTTAGTTTGACTGTATAACATAAATTAAGCCACAAATATTTCATATTTTTGAGAAGTTTTTCTCTCCGATTTGCCTTAATTCACTTACTTAATTTCAATAACCCTGGAGCCATTTTTTGCTGATATTGCGAGTCTACGCTTTTTGTATGGTTAATTAAAGAGATTACTTGTATGTTGTTTGGCTACTTGCTGGTTATTAAGAAATTTATTCAGTCACTAATTTTCGTAAAATATTTGCTCCCGTTTTGCTATAAAATCCAAACTTTTACCGGAATTATTTAATGAACCAAATCAATCAGCGCTAATTAGATTTAGAGGGGACACGTATTATTTCGCGAGCGTTACCATGGCAACGTTAAACAAACTAGTGCCTTAATCGTGTAGTCTAATGAAATCTTGCTAATGTCGGATATTTAATACACAGATCGGACACTTTACTCGGGATTATGTTTAAGTGTTACGAGAAATTGAACTGGTGTGACGTCACACCACTGAGAAACATCCGTTTTTAGTTTATCTATGGTCATCATTGCGTTCAATATTTCTTTTGTTTACAGAACAATCTCAATGTTTAATAAAGTGAATTTAGTTGAAACAAATAATTGCGGTAATGGGTTTATAAAGATATTTTAAAAAATCTTGTAACACTTTTTGAAAACATGATTTCAGAATAACCTAGCCTAATGAAATCTTGCTAATATCGGATATTGATAATACAGATCGGACAAAACCAATTCACTCGGGATTATGTTTAAGTGTTACGAGAAATTGAACTGGTGTAACGTCACACCACTGAGAAACATCCGTTTTTAGTTTATCTATGGTCATCATTGCGTTCAATATATGTTTTGTTTACATAACAAACTCAATGTTTAATAAAGTGAATTTAGTTGAAACAAATAATTGCGGTCGTGGGTTTATAAAGACATTTAAAAAAATCTTAAGTCGTAACACTTTTTGAAAACATGATTTCAGAATACTAATTGTTAAGCGAATTTGAAAATTTAAAATGTCAAATCATGCAAATTTCAACGTTTTTTACAATGATGAAATAACATTCTCAAAAAATCCAAGATAGATATAAACAATTTAAGATTTTGAATAACACAATTTTGAAACTAACGTACAGAATGTTGTTGAACAAACTGTCTGAGCTTGTGCGTGCGTCAAGTCTAAATTTTGAGAAACAGCAAGTATCGAAATGCTTGCCTAAGTGGCGTTAGTTTGGAAATCTGCTTCTATCACGTCATTGAGACAGCTGCTTGTTATATCATTTGCAAGATAATATAATGTTTTAATGAATGTTACTTTTAATATTTAAATTCTATTTAAAGTCACAAATCTTAGACTTCATTAGTTTATTAAAAGGCTTCATTAGTTTATTAAAAGATAATGTTGATTTGGTAAGTGGAGAATATTAATATTAAATTTTGATTATACATTAATATTTGGGGAAACGCCTGCCCACGCCAACTCTACGAAATATCTTTTTATTTTAATTATTGAAACATAACAATCAATATTATAAATTTATTTTATTGTTTTTTACTCAACAACTGTTATGAAAATTATACTTTTGTTACCATGAAAACAAATATTAGAACTTAATTATATTTTATAATTTTGTTTCCGTTTACCCAGGTGCTTGGAAATTACACTTTTTTTTATTCAAACATGTTTTAAAAATTAAATATATCTTACGAAGTAAAAAGGAAATTTGAAGAGTAAATAAAATTCCATTAGGATTACAATTTCCTTTAGGAAGTTTTGTTTCGAAAAAAATCCTTTCTTAGTTCTTTGCAGACTTTGTAATCTGTTTTTTTAATTAATTTATTTAGAAATGTCTTTAATTTCAAATTCAGTACACTTAGTTGAGTTATAAAGCTTATTTATGACTAAAATTTGAGCAAAATCCACCGATTTTACAAAAAATAGGGATTTTCTTGTTTTTTGTACACACCTTCACAACTGGTTTTCTTCGGACTACAATTCAATATGAGAAAGTTTGACATTTTTGTAAAATTTATTATTTTTTGGTAATATTCACAATGCTTTCAACATTCCTTGTGCAGTGCAATGTAAAATAAGTATTACTTAATACAATATTGGCGTTCTTGTTTAGAGAAAGTACAATTATTTGACCTTGAAGTGCAACGAAGGTTCATTGACAGGGCCAAACCTTTTCCGCGATTCTGTAATTATGATTGCTCTCTGGTTATCACTTGCTGGGCAATTAGCAAAACTGCATCACTTTCTAAAACATTAAAATATACCGAGAGACTGGTGTTAAACTTCGCTTCCATTATGAAACATTGATTCTCAGAGTTGATTTTCAATTTGTGTTTACTTTCTAATTATAAATACAGCATTACACATGTAAATGCTACGCTGAAAATTACAGTTTAGTAATTTGAAAGTTGGCTTAAAAACTTTGTTTCAATGTAAATTACAGTCTGTTTGTCTGAAAAAATATTTCTTTATAAAAAAGTAAGTTATTCTCATTGGTAGAATTTAGTAGTTCTTTTGGTCAGATTGTTACTCATTACCAGACTTTGCATTAAGATATTGTAACCATATGACAAACATTTTACACGAAGAAATCACAGAGTAGCATTGTTCACTTGTCCGCGCTTACGACTTCTAGACCTAAAAAAAACCTTTTTTAAAAAAAATAATTCAGGCATTTTGAGTGCTCGCAATTTTGTTTCAAAAAAGCGAAAGGAAGTTTCGCCTAGCCTAAAAACTAAATCATGGTATTTAACCATGATTTCACGGTTTTTATTGAAATCTGTCGAGCAGTTTTGTAGTGAACAGCGGAAAAATGGCTGTTTGTTGAACAGCGAATTGTGGCGGAAAAATTCGTAACAAACAGACAATGGGTCAGACAGAAATCTTGTTTAAAGTCTATAAATATTACAGGCTCCGTTTTAAAATAAACCAAGTATTTTGAGTGACCGTCATTTGCGTGGCAGTTAATTCAGTCTGTAACCTAAACTTTTCTTTGAAATCTGTCAAGCCGTGTCTCAATGTAATGCGTACAATCAGCGTAAGACACAAATAAATCAGCACTTTGAGCGTCCGCCATTTTGTTTCAAATAGGTGTTTGGCCGCCTGAGCTTGCCATAAACTTTTTCGTAGGGCCATATAACAACGAAGAAAGGTCCTTTGAAGTGTATTAAGTTGTTTTCCGTGAAAAAGGACAAAAAGTGCAAACAATCTGAGGTTTTCATGTTCTACAAAGAGGCTATTTCAAATCACTTAAAAGGTGAATTTCTGAAAACACAACCATATTACACATTTACACCATATGTGCAATCACCGAGTAAAATTCAACTTCGTAGGATTTGTCTTTCTAGATGCAGTGATTAGTGAATGAGTGATTGAGTGATTAAGTAAGTGAGTGAGTGAGCAAATGTTAAATTAAATGAGTGGAATGAGCAAGTGATAAAGTAAGTGAGTGGGTAAGTGAGTGAGTGAGTAAGTCAGTGAGTGAATAGGTAAGTGAGTTAGTGAGAGAGTACCCGATTGTATGAGTGACTGAGTGAGTAAGTGAGTGAGTGAGTGGTTATATGAGTGATTGAGTTAGAGAGTTAGTGAGTAAGTGATTGTATGAGTGACTGAGTAAGTAACTGAGTGAGTGATTGTATGAGTGACTAAGTGAGTAAGTAAGTGAGTGAGAGAGTAAGTGAGTGATTGAGTGAATGAGTGATTGTATGAGTGACTGAGTGAGTAAGTAAGTAAGTGAGTGAGAGAATGAGTGAGTGATTGTATGAGTGACTGAGTGAGTAAGTGAATGAGAGAGTGAGTGAGTGAGTGAATGAGAGAGTGAGTGAGTGAGAGAGAGTAAGTGAGTGAGTGAGTTAGTGATTATATGAGTGACTGAATGAGTAAGTAAGTGAGTGAGTGAGTGAATGAATGAGTGAGTAAGTGATTGTATGAGTGACTGAATGAGTAAATAAGTGAGTGAGAGAGTGAGTGAGTGAGCGAGTGAATGATTGTATGAGTGACTGAGTAAGTAAGTGAGTGAGTGAGAGAGTGAGTGAGTGAATGAGAGAGTGAGTAAGTGAGTGAGTGATTGTATGAGTGACTGAGTGAGTGAGTGAGTGAGTAAGTAAGTGAGTGAGTGAGTAAGTAAGTAAATAAATGAGTGTGTGAGTGATTTTACCGATTTTCTTGGAACCATGGACCTTCCGTATTTCGCGAGCACTTTACAAATTTGGAGAATTGTTTTTTGAAGCCCACTTTTGGTCAAATAACCCTTAAAAATCTTAATCTATATATATCGCCTGTAACCAGGTTGATAAAAATATGCTGAAATGTAGTGTACAAGTGCTGAAATAAAACTTACGAGGCGCTATACATATGCAAAAAGCACAGTCCGAGAGTTACAGAATCGTCCCAAAATTTTCAAAATTTGTCCATCGGATTTTTCCCAAAATTTGGTCACACTAAGGTGGGTACCTTATATTAGTGTGGAAAATTTTACATTTAAAAAAATTAGAATTCGAAAGCAAAAAATCCAAACAAACGTGACGCTGAAACATGATCTTGTAAATATAAACAAAATGAGGCGTTGTAGAACGTTTTAAAGAGATTTTTAAGTTAAGAAACCTAAGCTTTTTTCACTAAAAATGTCTTTAGAAGTTTCCTGCACAATTTTTTTCTGGATGATAAATCACAATGAGGAGTGGATGTTTCATTCATCAAAATCAGGAGTGGATGTTTAATACGTCACAATCAGGAGTGGATGTTTCTTTCGACTCAATCAGGAGTGGATGTTTCATTCATCACAATCAGGAGTGGATGTTTCATTCATCACAATCAGGAGTGGATGTTTCATTCATCACAATCAGCAGTGGATGTTTCATTCATCACAATCATAAGTGGATGTTTTATTCATCAAAATCAGGAGTGGATGTTTCATTCATCACAATAAGGAGTCGATGTTTCATTCGTCACAATAAGGAGTGGATGTTTCATTCGTCACAATAAGGAGTGGATGTTTCAATCGTCACAATAAGGAGTGGATATTTCATTGGTCACAATAAGAAGTGAATGTTTCATTCGTCACAATAAGGAATGGATGTTTCATTCATCACAATAAGGAGTGGATGTTTCATACGTCACAATCAGGAGTGCATGTTTCATTCATCACAATAAGGAGTGGATGTTTCATTCATCACAATCAGGAGTGGATGTTTCATTCATCACAATCATAAGTAGATGTTTTATTCATCAAAATCAGGAGTGGATGTTTCATTCATCACAATCAGGAGTGGATGTTTAATACGTCACAATCAGGAGTGGATGTTTCATTCATCACTATCAGGAGTGGATGTTTCATTCATCACAATAAGGAGTCGATGTTTCATTCGTCACAATAAGGAGTGGATGTTTAATTCGTCACAATCAGAAGTGGATGTTTCATTTATCACAATCAAGAGTGGATATTTCATTCATCAAAATCAGGAGAAATCAGTTATTGCAGATTATCTATGTAATGTGCAGATTATCTAGGGAGATCCGTTAAAGTGTCCAAAATTGTTTCATGTCTCAAATTACCTAGATAATCTGTACGTTACCTACTGGGCACTCAAAGTGAAAATAAGATCTTTGCTGGAACAACAGCAACGTTTCTGCACGCTTATATTAACCTAATCCTATTTATATATTTTTCTATATCTTAAGAATCAAGTTAATAAATCAAACCATCAACAAATTAGTTGATATAACCAATCAACAATCAACAAACTTTTGAGCTTTAACGTTACGGAAGCCGGTAATGAGCACATTAGTTGGGTGAAATCCGGAAAACTGTATATATATATATATATATATATATAGAGAGAGAGAGAGAGAGAGAGAGAGAGAGAGAGAGAGATTGGGTCAGGAATGTAGTGGTGGTGTCATAAAAATACCACCAGAGAAGAGTAGTGTCAGCATTGTAGATTTCTTTTCATTTACTTCCGTTTGATTTAACGATGACGAGTGTAGTAGTTGGTTATTTCCTGTAATACTGGTTAAACGGCTCGTCCTATTACAATTGTAACAGCTTTATGGAGAAGTAGCATGAAATTGCCAATCAAGTTGATCCCTTATCATTTTTCGTAAATAAAACATTAATTGTATTAACGTTATAAGTAACGTTTGCGAGTAGGTCAGAGCCTTCTTGATTGGCGGTGTCAATACCTATCAATAAAAGGAACATCTGTGGTGCAAAATCAGCTGTTTACGTGAACATTACCGCATTCCATTCCCTTAACAAGAAAGCGTAACAATTTTTCCGTTTAATATCAGACCTTATACTTTATATAATTACAATAAGTATTGTATCGTTATATCACATGATTTTCGCGTAGTGTTTCCACTTTCAAAACACATTAAGCGATCAGCATAAAACAAATAAACAAAACTCGACTGAAATAATAAAAGTCTTAATAGTCTAAGGACATTTAATTTAAATTAAACAGTGATAATGTGGAAGCAAGTGGAGTGTTTAATTAAGGAATTAGCAAGACCAGAAGCCTCAGCTAATAGTGGGGTCTTGACTTATTAACATATGTCTGTATCAGTGCGGGGGGGAAATACAGTATTAGCTATTTACATAACAAGTCTAGCAGCCCTGCTCTAGTATAGGTTAACCGGATAATAGAGTCTGGTCTCGGCCTCAACTCGGTCATCATCAGGCGTTTGGCACGACGTTGAAAAATGTAAAATTAAAAGTTGGTAAGTGTAGGACCGAAAAAGAGCCTTACTCCAGCGATGTGCACGCACGAACACACACGCGAGCGTAATGTCTTGTCTTGCAAGTAAAATCGTGCATGGTGAGGTAAAAATCTAAACATTTTGGTGAAAAATTACAAAAATTATATCAACATTTTAATGATTTTTAAAATATTATAAATTTAAAAATGATTACTTGGCTTGTAATTGGTTTTAAATATCATGTGAATTCTCTATTGAATTTTTTTAATTGTATACGTATTTTAAAATACAAGATTTAAAAAATACAGGGTGTTCAATAATTTAATTACAATAATTAGTAGTATTATTCAAGTGAAAACTAGCTAATATCACTTGAATTTACTAATTTAACCTCAATTAAATAAATTTTAATTTCATAATTTTTTGCGCCTTTGTTTTAAAAAGAACTGGACTTTTTTAGGCTTTTCAAATGCCCTAAATGTGAATTGTAAACTGACAAAAATAGCTAAAAAAATAATTCGTAGAAAAAAGTTATACACTAACTTTACAAAACCCCACTACTTGAACAGTTGAGCAAAATTTAAAAATATATTTTCTGAAATCGATTTTCGTTGATTTTTTTTTTTTTTTGTCGTATGAGATCAAAACTTGAAGGAAATCTGTAGAACTTTTTTCTTTTGAGAAATCACACCGATAAAAGATTACGAAATGAATTTTTTTGTGAGACAGTGGCTAATACTTTCTGTGTGTAATTAAATATGACACATTTGCGACCATTTAGATTGAAAGTGTGACAATGTTTGCGCAAATGTTTGTGGCGACATTTATTTCCGTAAGTTTATTTAAATTAACTGCAAGGTTTTTATCGTAACATTTTTCTATCGTTCTGTAATTTTTTTCACCGAAACGCTTTATTACATGCCCGAAAGCAATAATCCAAAATATAAAAGCGCGGAAAGTAGGGAAAGTTCGAAAAAAATCGAAAGTAAAAATAGGCCTAACATTCATAACCTCAAAGTCATTCCTGTGCGAAAGTAAAAACGTGCTTTTCATCATGAAAGCGATTAATTAAATACATGTATTAATAACGAAAACAATAGAAACTTCCATTTCTTTTAAGACATATCACGTTTTAGGGCTAATTTTGATGTTTACTTTGCGGGACGCGTGATGCGAGAAACATGTTTATATGATATGTAACTGTAGCCTATATATTGCACGTCACAAATCTCATATTAAATAAATTATAATTAAAAATTTCTGTATTTCCACTAGAACCGAACCGGGGACTTGCGCGTGTGAAGCATACGCGATAACCACTAGACTGCGGAAACTACGAAAAAAATTGATTGATTTAAGTAGGGCATATACGAAATGAATTGTTAATTTAATTTTGGTAGTTATATTAAAATATCAGTTGTTTTACATTAATTCGTAAAGATCAGCTGATTTCATTGAACAGCTGATACCTAACTCGATTGTGTTTTTGTCGTGTTTTCGAACAAATAAATTGCAATAAAAAAGAAACGCATGGTTAAATTTTTATTTTTAATGAAACGTTAAACAGTAGATGAACGCGTATGAACACTACCGGCTGAAAAACAGCAATGACGTCACACCTTCGCGTAGTACATCTACCATACTCTGTACAATGACGTCATAATATAGTTCCGTAAAATATAGCCTAAATTGTTGGTAATCGTAAACAAATTATTTTCCGCGGTCTTAATTGAATAATAAAGTATGTAATAAAAGAAAAAACATATTTAAAAAAACAAGTTATACTTCAGAAATACCGCTTTATAATTTTCCGTCATACCGTTTAAACCCTATAGATGTGTAATGGCAATCAGATATTCACGAAAACTACTTTTAGTTTTTTAGATAAAGCACTTTTGCTTTATCTAATGAATGCCTTTAAAAATAATGATCATAAAAAATTCTCTTTGATACTATTCTATTTTTTTTTCAAAGACGCAATACGTTGAAACTAATACACCATGTAAGGTTATACAAGAATTTAATTGTAAACAGTGATAGGAAAACAATCACAAGAGAATGGCCTGAATTCTTGTATTATTTACCAATGAACAACAGCGCCCCAAGCGGCAAACTTTCCTAACTTATCATTTGACAGTGTGACATAACGCAATGATCTAGGCCAAGGTTGGCCGCTGCAAATTTTTTCCAACACGAAGAAAGCTTAATTAGTCTTTTTTAGGCTTTAGGGCGTGAAGAAACGGTCGCATTGCGAATTAAATCTGTAGTAAAGTGGCCTAACTGTAGCGTCCGAACGGTAATAACTTGTCTCGTGATTTAAAAACATTTTGAAGAGCTGAGTTTTAAAAAAATTAATTTTTCGATAAGGAAATATTTTGCAATAAGAAAAGTTTTGATTGTATTAAACGTATCAGGTGATTTTTTTATGAAAGTTTATTTTGACGTATTAACCAATTAATGAATCAGCTGGAATAATCGGTTATTAGTGATAAACAGGGCTAAATTGTCGTTTGTGACAAACGATTCTAAATTGTACAAGCATATATAGAATTACTTACATTAGAATTTATTTCCTCCCAAAAGCTACTGTATCGACAAAAATCATAAAAACTGCCCAGTTTCTCAAAATTTAGTAATGAACGAAATATCATATCTAAAGTCAATGCAGCTCCCACCAAATTTGAAATAAAATATATTCGGGTTTCTAGAGTTTATTTTATTTTACTTGAAATTGTGTTTATTATTTTTTTTTTTTTTACACCAGTACCATATTTTTTTATTCCAAACTTGCTACACTAAACTGAGTAAATATTTTGAAATATTATGAAGAATAAATTTTCAGTTTTTTCTCTTCAATATTTGAGCAAAATTTGATTAAAACAGTTATAACCAATTTAAAAAAAAGTAATTACAAATGTTAAACGTGTTTCGAAAAAAAAATCAAAAAATGTCCATTTAAAAATTCAAAATGTGTCCTTCATCTACAGCGTTGTGCAGAGATTGACACTGAAATAAAAAATCACGTTTTTTGAACTGTTGAGACTTGAAAAACTCATAAGCCAATCAAAAATATCTGTGCGACTTTTGCACAATCACTATTTTTAGTGTGTGTGTGTGTGTGTGTGTGTGTGTGTGTGTGTGTGTGTGTGTGTGTGTGTGTGTGTGTGCGTGCGCGCGTGTGTGTGTGTGTGCGTGCGTGTGCGTGTGTGTGTGCGTGTGTGTGTGTGTGTGTGTGCGCGCGTGCGTGTGCGTGCGTGTGTGCGTGCGCGCGCGTGTGTGTATTTTAGCACGCTCACATTTGAAATATTGTTCAGATTTGATTCAAACTTGACACGAAAATCTAATTTAGTACGAATTTTAAAATTCGTTGAAATTAAGAATTTGTTTGGAGTTCATATTCATATTTTCAATGCAGTCTGAATGTTTCATATATGCCGATTATGATGAAACTTCAAAAACGGTAAGATAAAGAAACTTTTTTTTGAAAATTTGCTTCTATCACGTCAGAGAGACAAGTGCGTGACGCCATTAGGGAAGTCAAAATGAACGTAAACTGCGCTTACAATGAAACGAAACGAAACGATTAACCGTCCCGCGACCGGAATATTGTTTGGCGTATTGTATTGGAAACCGGTTTAATAAAATTTGGCCCAAATAATAAATTGTGGAGAAAGTGTTTTAGCGCCAGTGAAACCAGTTCAAACAAAACTAACTTAAATTGTGACATTTTAGAAGACCTGAGAACACCGTAAAAAGCGTAAATACAATGACATTATTACGGTATACTTAGTTGATAACTTATAGTGTATTATAAGAGATCGGTCGTGAACAGAAGTGTGTGTGTGTGTGTGTGTGTGTCCGAGAGAGAACGATGAGATGATAGGAAAAGACAGTTAGTTTTCTTGGGGTCATCACCCCCTCTACTCGACCCACTGCAAACCGTCTTCCTCACTTGCATACGTGTGATCGTCCTTGTCATGTCACTTCCGTACCTTCCAGCTGACAAGAGCTTCTGTACCGCTCGTAACCGTGGCGTTCATCTATGTCAGCTATCACCCTCATTATGCCACCCACTGCAAACGCTCTTCCCTACGTGTATACGTGATGATCGTCCTTGTCATATCAGTGCCACCTCTGTACTTTCCAGTTGACACGAGCTCCTGTTCCGCTCCTAACAGTGGCGGTCACCCAGCCATCATCCTCTACCTACTGCAAACTCTATTCTCTACGTGATGATCGTCCTTGTCATATCAGTGACACCTCCGTCCTTCCAGCTGACACGAGTTCCTGGACCGCTCGTAACCGTGGCGTTCGTCTATATGAGCCATCAGCCATCACTCCCGCTTTTCGACCTGGTGTAAACCCTCTTTCCTACAAGCGCTGGAGATGATCGTCATTGTCATGTCAGTGCCACCTTTAACCTTTCAGCTGAAACGAGCTCCTGCACCGCTCCTATATTTAGCGTTCATCTCTATCAGCCATTAGCCATCATCCCCGCTTTGCGACCTAGTGTGAACCCTCTTCCTCACATGTACGGATATATATAGTCATTGTCATGTCAGTGCCACTTTTGTATCTTCCAGTTGATAACAGCTCCTGCTCCTCTCTTAAACTTGGCGTTCGTATATATCAGTCATCAGCCATCACTCTCGCTTTGCAACCTAGTGTGAACCCTCTTCCTGTATGTACGTATATATATAGTCATTGTCATGTCAGTGCCACTTTTGTATCTTCCAGTTGATAACAGCTCCTGCTCCTCTCTTAAACTTGGCGTTCGTATATATCAGTCATCAGCCATCACTCTCGCTTTGCAACCTAGTGTGAACCCTCTTCCTCACATGTACGTATATATATAGTCATTGTCATGTCAGTGCCACTTTTGTATCTTCCAGTTGATAACAGCTCCTGCTCCTCTCTTAAACTTGGCGTTCGTAAATATCAGTCATCAGCCATCACTCTCGCTTTGCAACCTAGTGTGAACCCTCTTCCTCACATGTACGTATATATATAGTCATTGTCATATCAGTGCCACTTTTGTATCTTCCAGTTGATAACAGCTCCTGCTCCTCTCTTAAACTTGGCGTTCGTATATATCAGTCATCAGCCATCACTCTCGCTTTGCAACCTAGTGCAAGACCTCTTCCTCACATGCGCTGTAGATGACCGTCATTGGCATGTCAGTGCCACTTTTGTATCTTCCAGTTGATAACAGCTCCTGCTCCTCTCTTAAACTTGGCGTTCATCTATATCAGCCATCAGCCATCATCCCCGCTTTGCAACCTAGTGTGAACCCTCTTCCCACATGTGTACGGATATATATAGTCATTGTCATGTCAGTGCCACTTTTGTATCTTCCAGTTGATAACAGCTCCTGCACCTCTCTATACTTGGCGTTCATCTCTATCAGCCATCAGCCATCATCCTCGCTTTGCGACCTAGTGTGAACCCTCTTCCTCACATGTACGGATATATATAGTCATTGTCATGTCAGTGCCACTTTTGTATCTTCCAGTTGATAACAGCTCCTGCACCGCTCCTATATTTAGCGTTCATCTCTATCAGCCATCAGCCATCATCCCCGCTTTGCGACCTAGTGTGAACCCTCTTCCTCACATGTACGGATATATATAGTCATTGTCATGTCAGTGCCACTTTTGTATCTTCCAGTTGATAACAGCTCCTGCACCGCTCTTATATTTAGCGTTCATCTCTATCAGCCATCAGCCATCATCCCCGCTTTGCGACCTAGTGTGAACCCTCTTCCTCACATGTACGTATATATATAGTCATTGTCATGTCAGTGCCACTTTTGTATCTTCCAGTTGATAACAGCTCCTGCTCCTCTCTTAAACTTGGCGTTCGTGTATATCAGCCATCAGCCATCACTCTCGCTTTGCTACCTAGTGCAAGACCTCTTCCTCACATGTACGGATATATATAGTCATTGTCATGTCAGTGCCACTTTTGTATCTTCCAGTTGATAACAGCTCCTGCTCCTCTCTTAAACTTGGCGTTCATGTATATCAGCCATCAGCCATCACTCTCGCTTTGCTACCTAGTGTGAACCTCTTCCCTCACATGTACGTATATATATAGTCATTGGCATGTCAGTGCCACTTTTGTATCTTCCAGTTGATAACAGCTCCTGCTCCTCTCTTAAACTTGGCGTTCGTATATATCAGTCATCAGCCATCACTCTCGCTTTGCAACCTAGTGTGAACCCTCTTCCCCACATGTACGGATATATATAGTCATTGTCATGTCAGTGCCACTTTTGTATCTTCCAGTTGATAACAGCTCCTGCTCCTCTCTTAAACTTGGCGTTCGTGTATATCAGTCATCAGCCATCACTCTCGCTTTGCTACCTAGTGCAAGACCTCTTCCTCACATGTACGGATATATATAGTCATTGTCATGTCAGTGCCACTTTTGTATCTTCCAGTTGATAACAGCTCCTGCTCCTCTCTTAAACTTGGCATTCATGTATATCAGCCTTCAGCCATCATTCTCGCTTTGCTACCTAGTGCAAGACCTCTTCCCCACATGTACGGATATATATAGTCATTGGCATGTCAGTGCCACTTTTTGTATCTTCCAGTTGATAACAGCTCCTGCTCCTCTCTTAAACTTGGCATTCATGTATATCAGCCTTCAGCCATCATTCTCGCTTTGCAACCTAGTGCAAGACCTCTTCCTCACATGTACTGTAGATGATCATCATTGGCATGTCAGTGCCACTTTTGTATCTTCCAGTTGATAACAGCTCCTGCTCCTCTCTTAAACTTGGCATTCATGTATATCAGCCTTCAGCCATCATTCTCGCTTTGCTACCTAGTGCAAGACCTCTTCCTCACATGCGCTGTAGATGATCATCATTGGCATGTCAGTGCCACTTTGTATCTTCCAGTTGATAACAGCTCCTGCTCCTCTCTTAAACTTGGCATTCATGTATATCAGCCTTCAGCCATCATTCTCGCTTTGCTACCTAGTGCAAGACCTCTTCCTCACATGCGCTGTAGATGATCATCATTGGCATGTCAGTGCCACTTTTGTATCTTCCAGTTGATAACAGCTCCTGCTCCTCTCTTAAACTTGGCATTCATGTATATCAGCCTTCAGCCATCATTCTCGCTTTGCTACCTAGTGCAAGACCTCTTCCTCACATGCGCTGTAGATGATCGTCATTGGCATGTCAGTGCCACTTTTGTATCTTCCAGTTGATAACAGCTCCTGCTCCTCTCTTAAACTTGGCATTCATGTATATCAGCCTTCAGCCATCATTCTCGCTTTGCTACCTAGTGCAAGACCTCTTCCTCACATGTACGGATATATATAGTCATTGGCATGTCAGTGCCACTTTTGTATCTTCCAGTTGATAACAGCTCCTGCTCCTCTCTTAAACTTGGCATTCATGTATATCAGCCTTCAGCCATCATTCTCGCTTTGCTACCTAGTGCAAGACCTCTTCCTCACATGCGCTGTAGATGATCGTCATTGTCATGTCAGTGCCACTTTTGTATCTTCCAGTTGATAACAGCTCCTGCTCCTCTCTTAAACTTGGCATTCGTGTATATCAGCCTTCAGCCATCATTCTCGCTTTGCTACCTAGTGCAAGACCTCTTCCTCACATGTACGGATATATATAGTCATTGTCATGTCAGTGCCACTTTTGTATCTTCCAGTTGATAACAGCTCCTGCTCCTCTCTTAAACTTGGCATTCATGTATATCAGCCTTCAGCCATCATTCTCGCTTTGCTACCTAGTGCAAGACCTCTTCCTCACATGCGCTGTAGATGATCGTCATTGGCATGTCAGTGCCACTTTTGTATCTTCCAGTTGATAACAGCTCCTGCTCCTCTCTTAAACTTGGCGTTCATGTATATCAGCCTTCAGCCATCATTCTCGCTTTGCTACCTAGTGCAAGACCTCTTCCTCACATGTACGGATATATATAGTCATTGTCATGTCAGTGCCACTTTTGTATCTTCCAGTTGATAACAGCTCCTGCTCCTCTCTTAAACTTGGCGTTCGTGTATATCAGTCATCAGCCATCACTCTCGCTTTGCAACCTAGTGTGAACCCTCTTCCTCACATGTACGGATATATATAGTCATTGGCATGTCAGTGCCACCTTTGTACCTTCGAGGTGACATTAGTTCGTCTAAGTCAGCCATCACCTCCGCTACGGGAACCGTGCATACATTCCTGATTATCGTCCCTGTCATGTCAATATCAGATCTGTACCGCCCTTACATGCTTTTATATACTGCTGAGCTTTACGAAATATACATGTATGTAAATATAATTACATAATATTTTTAACTATTCTGAAAACGTGAATTAGAAGTGAGGACCTTTTCGAGTCTGGTCCTACCATAATGGCCACTCAAATAGCTCATTTTCGATAAGAATTCGCTAATAAAACGTTTATGTATTTTTGAATTTAAAAGAGACACTAAATGTAAATGTAGCCTAACAATGGCGACATTAGTTTTAATAAACCAATGTTTGTGTTCATGGCATGTGGCGTTTAATAATTAAGACAAAATATGTTTATACAAGGTAGACACATCCCTGTAGTCAGGTCATGGAAACGGTTTTGTTACTGACCAACCAAAACATATCTCGTTTTCAACTGGATCGTTTGGTAATAGATCTGTATTTTTTGTTAATTTTTTTGTTTGTCAAACAGATTTACGAAATGCATTTACCGATTGTTTTGAAATTTGGTACGAAGGTACGTTGTTTTATGTCTGAACAATCTACGTGTACAATTTTACCTCATTCAAGATGGCGGCCTTTAATTTATGACGAGTATAGTTGCAGGCTGTTTCCTGTAATACTGGCAGTACAGCAAGACTTATCGTAATTTTAACCGCTACAGAAATAACTTAAAAATTCCAATTTTCGTTCCAAGTTTGTCCAGTAACATTTTCCCAAATATTACAGTTACCGGTGAAAATGGTAGAAACTTTTTTCTACCGGTCAAGAGCGCTCATCTCAAGAGTCAGAGCGCTGTCATGGAGCGATGGCCAGGTGATTAACTAAGAACAAACTGCGAGATCTAGCCTACTGTTTTTGAACTACAAGTAAATATGAATGTTTGACTATATTAAGTATAGAATTAGAGGACTGGGACGCCCTGTCAGATGTTAGCATTTCAATGGAATTTTGAAATGTAAAAAGCTACATTATGCAAATTTTAATGCAGAACGATGGTAAAACTATATTTTTTGAAAGTTTAAAATAAAAAAAGTTATATATAGTTGATGACCTTTTAAAATGACCTTTTAAATTATATATAATTTAATGACCTTTTAAAATGAGATCTGTTGTTCAGCATCGGTGTTCATTTTGAAATCGCGGATCTGGTTATTTCTAAGATGGCTGCTTTTAATTTGTTAACAAAATTCGATAATTAATGCACAAGTGTACATTGGATAAAGATTTGTACCTAAGCAACTTATAACAATTCAAAACAATTATTTATTTTGAATTTTGAAACGCTGTTGTGAGGAAAATGATAATTTTGTATGGTCATTGGGGTATTAAAAAAATTTTTTTTTAAGGCGAAAATCACATTGAGACTATTATCGCCTCTCTAAATGTAAGTGTGAGTGTAAAGTGTTAAAGTCGTAAGTGTAGTGTTGTAAGTGTAAGTGTTTTTTGACTCGGGTACCGCGAGGGACGTCTAAATCCTCTCAATACTCTGCATCCCCTGCGGGGTCCATTGGGGTAATGGGGTATTTACACTGCTAATTTATAAAAGTAATTAAACATTATTTGTACTTCATAATGTTCATTAACAAATGCATATATTAAATTAGTTCAAGACATTAGTACCGTACAGTAACAAACTACTAATATGTACCTTTAAAAAGGTAGATGAATTGCTATTGAATTAATACTATGGAATTCCGATAGAGTGCAGTAACGATCAACATTTTTTTAATGTTTATATATTATGCCAGTTACGATCACGTAAGTAAGTAGTAGATTAAAATGTGCCTTCAGGGAAAAGCACATTAAAGAGCTTCGTTATTAACAATTTAAACAGCTAACTAATTAGTATAGTCATTAGGCTAGCTAATTACTTATGTTGTAGAGAACTATATACTAGTTTAACAAATTGCCGACAGGTAGAAGCACATTAAAGAGTTTCGTTGTTAACAATTAAATATCTTTTAATTAATTACGTATAGTCATTACGCTAGCTAATTACTTTTGTAGTAGAGAAAGACTACACTTTCAATTTATTACTGTTAAGTTCCAACCAGTAGAGGGCAGTAACAATCAAGTAGCTGTTTATAATTTAATAGTTTAACTAATTGCCACCAGGTAGAAGCACATTAAAGGATTTCCTTGTTAATAAATTTTAAAATGCTTTAATTAATTACAGTCATTAGGATAGCTAATTACTTATGTTGTAGAGAAGTCTGTAGTTTGCATTTAGTTCTGTAAAATTCCAAAAGAGTGCAGTAACGAACAAGTAACGTACTGTGTTTTACACAGTAACTTGATCAATAGCCACCAGGTAGAAGCACATTAAAGGGTCATTAAATACTGATGTGTGAAACTGTAAAATTCGAATAGGTTGCAGTAACTAGGTTTATTTCTGTGCACTATATACTAGTTTAACAAATTGCCAGGAGATAGAAGCACATGAAATACTTTGAACAAAGAAACTTTTATATTTTAGATATTTATATTTGCTCGGATATCGTAGTTAATTTTCATTTGACTTCTTACTGTGTCTGAAAAAACTGTTTTATGTGAAATGCCGAAAAATGTAGTCGTAACAGTATTAGTTGGTTTGTGATAGTTTTAAAATTCGTGAAGACCAAAACGTATTTTCAGAATAAAGCTGTTTTCCTTTATACAACACTAATCTATAAATCAAACTGGTTACACACAGTGCCAGCCTTAGCCTTTTGAACAGGTCGGGCCAAATTTACTGTGGCGCCTATGTAAGGGATGCGTTTTAAAGATATCTAATAAAAATGGGTATATACATATACTTTTGAAATAAATTTGAAAATCGTTTATTGATTATAATGATAATGATTATTATTGTAAAAATAACACTTATGTAAATATAATATTATAATTTATTATAATAGCATTATAAATTATTGATAACTTTAAAAACCTTGACAACGGCACCCTAACTGAGCCAGCGCTCTCGAGCGCCGCCCGACTTCACCTTCTCCCCAAAACAGGAACATTAGCCCAAGTATGCACAATAGTCGGACGTTAAAACAAAAAAAAGGTTAAACTGATTAATTAAAATTAATAATTTGTAAATAATAAATAATTTTAAGATATGAATTTTTAATTATTTTTAAAGACACTATTTAGAGTAAGTTGTCAGAAAAAACTAAATACAAATTTCAATTTGTAAAATTGGCCAATATTTTTAAATTAATCCAAAATTATGGTTGTAAACCTATTGGCAAAGAAACCGAAAATAAGGAATAAGAGAAATCAAAATGGTATTTTCAAGCCCGGTTTTAAAAATTTTGTTCTAAATGTTAACTATAAAGAACCATTTTGATTAGTCACAATAAATGAAAATATAATCTCAAAATGTAAATATCTTTTTTTCTTTAACTTGGAACACAGACTTGAGTTAAAAAATTTCATAAGACCAGAATTTATGTAGACAACAATGTAAAACTGAATTTTAACGGTTTTGTAGCGAAACCGTTTAATCCGATTTTTCTCAAAATCAGGTTTTCTTAAGTTTTTTATGTTTTGTTTTGCCGCCCACATTCCGCTAAATTCTCAATTAATACTTCATTAAAACACAATTTCTAAATGTACTTTGACAAAAAAATAAAGTAGTATTTTTTTAAAATGTAGTTTTAAATTGTTCAATGAAAGCAGAACTTTCAGTAAAATTCTTTTAAAGTAGTATCATTGAATACACGTTTAATATTCAATGGTGGTATACTATAGTTATAATAAAATCGAAGAAGTTCACGATGATTATACGAGGTAGCAGCACTTGTCAATAAACAAAACAAAATATTATTGACAAAAAAATACAAGTTCTGTATTTAGCTTTACAAATAATTTTAGCTGAAAGTGTAGTTTGGAAATTATTTTAAATTTCACCAATTGCTTTTTAAAATATAATTAATATATCGGGATATTATATGTTTATAATTTGTCGGGTAAGATGTATAAATATTTTTAGATGTTTTAGATTTCTAAAATCGTTGTTTTTGTCGATCTATAATATTTTAATAGTATGTAACATTAACAATTATACCGACTGCTTGCGAAAAAATATTATTTGAATGAGTTTCGCTTCGATAAAACGAAATCAATTCGTAAACGTTTGCCGTCATCAAAGATTCAACGCGCAAGTCAGTACAAATATTGAACGAAATTTGATAAAATTTTCAAAAACCATATTTTTTAAAAAAATGAGCTAATTAAGTATTTTTAAAAACAAAAGAATAATGTTTAGGAACAAAATATGCACAAGCACAGAGACGCCCAGAGATACAAGTAGGGCCTAAACAACACATTTTCAAACTCTAGATTAGGCCTGATGTTTTCCATGATCACTTCGTATATTTTGTGAAGTTAGACAGTATTAACATTTTGTAAAAAAGGCTTTTTCTTTTTTATTTCATTCATTATATGTTTATCTTTACGAATTTCTTTTGTTCTCTTTTATTTTACGTCACGTTTACCCACACTATGTTTGTACCAAAACAAAGTGATAATGCAATTATTGTAACTTTTAATGTCTCATTAAGTTTCCCATTTGATTGGCAATGATGTCTATTCGCGATAACTTGATGGTTATATAACACTGGTGCTGATTATATACACTTGTTACTTTATTTGCTAAGAGCAATGTGACTGAGAAAATGAGTTTGTGCGGCATTAAGAAGGTTTTCATTGAGGAATTATTCAACAAAAATGGGATCTAGAAAGAAACGCTCACAACTGATCCTGCTGGAGAATTCGATAATACCATCAATGCACGGTGAATTTTTTCTTCCAATCTATGCGCCTGAAGAGCACGTTCCAATAAATACCACACGGCTGTCAAGTTTTTGTCACCCGAATAGTAAATATATTTTATTTTAATTTTGCAGCAACAACGAGTTGACAAATTTCACATAAGAGCAAAATCTGATGAACCGATTTTGATAAATTAAACCAATTTTAAGTTTTTTTCAAAATATCCTGAACCGAATGTTTCGGGCCTCTAGCGGCTTTTAATTTTTGTTTCAATACTATACTTATTTATTTATATTTAAGTAAAGTTTTATCAATGTTATTAAGGCTTTGTTTTATCAAAGTTTTTTTATTTAAAAACGTTAAGAAATTTTAAAAATAACAATAGCTAAGTGTTGTAGTCTCCAGTAGAAATAGGCTAGTAGAAGTCAGGGCGTGTGCCAGGTCGGCCGCTGGCGAGGCACTCTTCCTATTCGGAATAAGTTCTAGTTTTCTTTACAGTTGGCTGTATTCGTCGTATTTCCACCCGAGCAAGTTGTGACGTCTTGTAGAGTAGTTCCAGGTGTTGGTTTTTTTAAATTTTAAGACGAAAAGCTCATTGAGACTATTATCGCCTCCATAAATGTAAGTGTGAATGTAAAGTGTTAAAGCAGTAAGTGTAAGTGTTTCTTAGACTCGGGTACCGCGAGGGACGTCTAAATCCTCTCAATGTGCAGCTAGTCAGCACCCCCCTGCAGGGTCCGAGTGTTGGTAGGCTGTCGTAGTTGTTCTGTAGTAGATGGCCCTCCTTAATGTTTTGCCGAACAATGATTATGGCGGGAACCATAATTTTCAAGAAAGTCATTGTTAAAACCAGACAAAGTTAAAGCTATTGTTTACGGGAGATGCGACGTGGTGGCCCGTAATAATATCTGAGCAAAAATGTGTTAATTTAGATTATACGCGAGCGCCAATCAAAAGCGAGTACGACGACAGAATTGTGAACTAGGTTCGCAGGCGTAGGCTGTTTCAAAGCTGGAAGAGAAGTTCGGGAATTTAGTGTGGATGTTTTCCAGTCTTGGTAAGTTCTAGGCTGTGTAACGCAGTTCCTATGTTGTTTAGGCAATGATACAAGAAAAGAATATCGCACAAATTCAAGGTATAAAGTACTCCATCGGGTATTTGCATATCAAAATTTCAATAAATCTAAAAGTTTCCAAGACCTAAAGAACGTAACCAATTTTAACGGAATGTCAGTTAATATGTCTGTTTGTGTGGGCGCGCGTTTGTGTGTATGTGTGTGTGCGCGCGCGTGTGTGTGTGTGAGAGTGATTGTGTTTTATTGGTTTCGTATTATTTATATTATTTCCATATATGTTACAGATCCACCTCAGACACAGTAAACAACTGAGTTTCATAAAATACGAAATCTTGGTACACACAAGCTGACAGAAGGGTAAAAATGAGGACAACCCTTGTTTAGTTTGACTAAGAAAATTCAATTTCTAGGTGTCAAATTTGCCTCAAGGGATTACATATTAAATTTAACCCTATTTCTCTAAACCTGCCATAAAGGAGTAATAAACAGGGGTTGAAATCAAACAGAGAAAAGGAGATAAAATATTTACACGAAAAATATGTAACCTACTATACATGCATTTATTACATAACAGTGGCTATGGGAAGTTAGGACCTTGCGTGGGCGGTGGTCACTAAGCAGAAACACAGAATTGCTGGTTCTTCGTCAAGAGGACGAAGTATTGTTGAAGATATCGATTGCTTCGAGGAAGAAACACGCACATACACATAAAATTAAGGAAAAATCGATTTCGTATATCTAGAACAATAAACACAACCAGTCTAATATTTTTAGTAGCGAAAGAGTAGATCTCTTTGAGTTAATGTCTGAGACTAAAAATTATGGTAACATTTAGCCTTTTAAGAGTACAGTCTGAATAAAAATCGAACTTTCCTGTAGTTAGCCAAACTTCAGCTAGTTTACTGCAGATACGTTTCGACTATATTAATTGATACGATGCTACCTTACCTTACATTGAAGACACTAGCCTTGTTTTCTGAATATTCGTTGTTGAACACAAAAGAAACTAAAGAGGCAGCTGAAAGGATCTTATTCGACTCATGGGATTGCGTGAATCAGATTTTCAAATAAATTTATATTATCTAAATTATATTTCAGGTAACAACTGTACTCTTAAAAGTGCTAAATGTTACCATAATTTTCTCAGTCTCAAATTTGTGGTGTGTGTGTGTGTGTGTGTGTGTGTGTGTGTGTGTGTGTATGTGAATGCTCGAATCTTCTTCAAACAAATTGATACCTTCAAAGAGATCTACTCTTCGCTACTAAAAATATTAGAAAAGTATTTCAAGGTACAAAGTACTCTATCAAGGATGGATTAAAGGGGGGACGACCTACCCCTCCCGAGACAAAATATATAAAATAAAAAATGTAAAAGATCCTATTTGACTTCTTAAAATGGAAGTATCTCAGCTTCGAGGAAAAGAGAGTCAAAGGCCTCTGAAGGTTTCGAAACCCGTCACATTATCTCGATCTCAACTTTTGTGTACATGACGTTTTGTTTGTATGAACATATGAACGTTTGTGCACTTTGAAATGCTTAGACTAAGGATGAGAACGGGGTTAGTTAGATATTTTATGTTGGTTCTCTCTTCTCTTACTGCGTTAACTGCAACAACAGACAATTTTTTCTTGACTCTAAAATTGATCAAAACTTGGTTGAGAAACTGTTGTGACGCTTAACTGGATTTGCTCAGGCTAATGAGGACGATGGATCAGCGTTATCGGTAAGGGTAAAGTGACTGGAGTAACTGCAGCTCTCTCCCACTAAGCAGAAACACAGAATCTCTGGAGTAACTGCTCTCTCTCTCTCTCTCTCTCTCTCTCTCTCTCTCTCTCTCTCTCTCTATCTCTCTCTCTCTCTCTATTATATATATATATATTATATATATATATTTTTATTTTTTTAAGGCCAAAAGCACATAGAGGTTCTTATCGCCTCCCTAAATGTAAGTGTGAGTGTAAAGTGTTAAAGTCGTAAGAGTAGTTTTGTAAGTGTAATTGTGTGTTAGACTCGGGTACCGCGAGGGACGTCTAAATCCTCTCAATAGGTGCATCTAGTCTGCACCCCTGCGGGGTACTGCAGCTATAAATGGAGCAGTTTTACAAAAGTTTTAAAAGTTAGGAATCTAGAAAATTAAGTGTTTTTTTGTGTCTAAAATGGAGTAAATTTTTACACTTATTTTATATGCGTCTTAAATCTCAAAACAGTTTAATAGTTTCTAAAGTGCTATTTCAAAAATTTTCATCCCTTAGGCGGTCTTCTTTTAAATTGAATCATCGAACCAACCACCCCACCCATAAACTTGCATTAATCCATCAGTGTACTCTATCGGGTATTTGTACATCAAAATTTCAAGAGATCTGAACGTTTCCGTTATCCATAAAACGTAACAAATGCCTTTTAAGATAAACCCGTCAGCTCTTTAAATTCATTACAATCCCTCACCTTTTCCTCCACAAGACAATCCCCCCTTACTCTAGGCAACCCTGACAGGGTGGTTTTTTATTTACCCGACTGTACCTCATTCTCAGAGTTTACAATATACAGTCCGTTCGTTGGTTCACCTTTCCACCAGTCTTTGAACTTAACTTTCTCCCACCCCTCTAGTTTCCACTTTCAGTTTATAACCTCTGTTCTGTCCGTGGTTGCCACTTCCCTCTAGTTCATGGCTTTTTCTTGAATCCAATCTTGGACTCCACACACAATCAAGCGATGTCAATCACTGCTTGTCTTGTTGAAATGGTGAAGGAGAGTCTGGAAGGAGTCCACAGTGACTCACCAGCAGTCGTTAGAGTGATTTGTGTGCTTCTCAGCCGTGAAGAATAACGGATTGCCTATACGGTCCTCAAACGTTTATTGATCATCAACCTTGATATGTCAATATCCACGCTAACGGGTGGAAGAAGAGCTGCAGGCGGTACGAGAGGAGGCGAAGACTTTGAGGACCAGATACATATATACCAACAGCCGTCGTAACACTGTCTTTACACATTGTGACTTCTTACTATTACCTCTGTTTATTCTAACAGTGATCAACATGGATTTATTGACTGGTGTTAGACAAATTGAAGCCCCGTGACGGTCAAGCTCTGAACACAAATGCAGTACGTGATTTGCCTGAAGAAGAACATTTTTCAGGTGTTGCTACCATGTGGATATCACCTTGGAGAGGATTGTGTCCGCATGATCACTGGTATGGTTGCATATGCGTTCACCAGGTGATAGAACATTTACATGCAACTTATCTGTAAGGTTAGGTTCAGGTTCCCTCGTTAAATTTAAACTCTAGACTATGTAAAATGTTATTGTTAACAATTAATAATTTTAATTAAAACTTTCTATCTTTTTTCAATCCTTATTTCTATTTTTCTTCAATCCTTATGTGTATGCGCGTGGGTGCATATGTGGATATTGAGACGGACGTAGTTGGTTAGCCTCAACAATAAGTTGATTTGAATAATTTGTAGGAAAAGGACAAGTAGATGTCATACACCGTACAGCGGGACTTAGCCTCCAACGCAAGTAACACTCGAACAAAGTACAGTCAAGGTCAGACTACTTGCTTTCAAATATCATATACAAATATATTTTGTTTACAAAAACGAATCGCAAGTAATAGTTAGATGTCTTCAGAAATAGTTAAGTTGCTAACTAATTATAATGTAATTTAATAGAAAAAAACAAACACTGCAAAATGTTTTACGGAAAACGTTAGCAACAATGTTTATGCCAGTGTAACTGTTACAAAAAAACCCAAAATGACTGAATTTCAGTAAATTATTAAAACACATGTTATCGCCAGAAAGTATTACCAGCCATGGCAACGGCGAACAAGTCCAAACCATGTGGGAATTACACGTAAAATGTTTTGTTGATTATAAGTGATTGCCAAACAAGAATGAATATATGTTATTTAATTAGAGAACGTGCATGAAAAAAGTATAAATAAAAAACTTGTAGCAACCAAAATATAAACGCGGCACACAGCTGTCTCGATGACGTGATAGAAGCGAATTTTCAAAATACTTTTCTTTATATTTTTAAAAATTTAGATTCATCAGCATTAAAATTAACATTTTGAACTTTCACGTTACACTGAAATTACGAAAATGAGCCCTGACCGCCGTCAAAAATATTTATTGATTCCAACGTTTCGAAAATTCGAAATTCTAATTTATGCAGTTTTTTTGATGATTACGACAGTGAAATTAGAATATAAAAAAAAGAAGGAAAAAAGTTACGAATTCTTAAAAATTTTAAATGGACACTTTTTGAAACTTTTAACGAATTTCGTCTATTTTCAGTGTTTTCATAACAGTGTTCCTTTGTTTTACATTCAATTATTTTGAAACAAACATTGTTAAATTTGCAACCAAACAACATAAACAAAATTGTTTTTCATAATATTTTGTGAACTTGTTCGAATTTATGTTATTTTAATTTAAACATTTTAGACGACCGCCTTTTTGAAAATAGATGAAATATTTTTTTCAATATTTTTCCTAACACTGTCTGGTCAACGTCAACATATGTATGAATTTTCATTTGTGTAGTGTAAATAGTTATTGAGTAATAAATTTAAGAAAAAACGAACAGACAATTGGAAAACTAAGCATTTTCGGACATACAGTTATAGGATTTATATATATATATATATATATATATATATATATATATATATATATGTGTGTGTGTGTGTGTGTGTGTGTGTGTGTGTGTGTGTGTGTGTGTGTGTGTGTGTGTGTTTCTAGGAACAAAACGGCAGCCAAAATAAAGTATAGAAATGATTCTGTTATTTTTTCAAACAAAATTTTACTTTTTAATTATTATTTTTTTAAATTTAATTAGATACAAACTAATTAAAAGAAAAATAAATAGCAAGAACATTTCATAAATCAGACCTATTCAAAATGAAAACCATCCACAGCTACATATTAATAACAACGCCGATTTAATACTTCTGTACAGTGAGATTTTAAAGAGGGATATAATTTACTTATTTTGGCCGCCATTTTGTTTCTACAAATATCAGTCAGATGCGATTCTGATATACTATTTCTGGTGCCTCCTTTAAAAAAAGCATGTAGTTTCAAAATGATCAGTGGGGAATAAGAAATTAACGGAGGATCAAATCTGTTCTTTTGACATACTGTATATATATATATATATATATATATATATATATATATATATATATATATATATATATATATATATATATATATATATATATATATATATATATATATATATATATATATGTATATGTGTGTGTGTGTGTGTGTGTGTGTGTGTGTGTGTGTGTGTGTGTGTGTTTTAAAAAGTTCACGTTAGCAATTTTGGTCCGATCTGATTAAAATTTGACAAAAACATTCATCTATGGTGATACCATGTACAGCAAAATTCTTTCAACTGTTTCAAAATGTGGTGGCCATTTTAAAATATTTGAATCATAACTTTTTGTCTGAATGTTTTTCAAAATATAATTTCACCATTATAATCAGGGTTAAAAACTGCATAAATTAGCATTTTGAATTTATAAAATCCATTGAAATTAAGAAATTTGACTTGGCATCGGCCTGGGTTCCTTATACGTATTTTCCAGTGCAATTTGAAAATTTAAAATGCTATTATATGCAGATTTTAACGCTGATTGTGATAGTGAAATCAGAGTTTAAAAAATAGTTACAAGAAAGAAAAACACTTTTGGAATTTGCTTCAATCACTTTAGCGAGACAGCCTTGATTATTATTTTGTTTTCGTGCTATGTACGTTTTGAAAAAAAATACCTTCATTGGCCCAAATAAATTACCATGAATACCATTACTTTTAACAAATAATTATAGTGGTTTCGAAATGTTCTGAGAGAATAAAATTGTCCAATATTTAGCAAGGTGTGTAAATTATAATACAACAATAAATAAAATGTTATATTTTTTATTATTTTTATAAAATCCATACAAAATCTAGACACTTGTTCTGTCCGGAAGCGCATTATATACAAAATAGCAGAACCGTATGAGTTATTTAAGTACTATTTTAGTGAACACAATGGTAATTTTGTTATCGGTAACAGGAGAATGAGAAACAACTTTTTAACCAGGCTAGATATAAAACTATGAAAGACAAAACCATTATCCACTCCGGGCAAAGAAAGTTGAGGGAATTTTCGTGTTCGTATCAGTTAGTTACAAACTTGTTTTCTGTTAAATGGACCTGTTTAAATTGACTTTTAAACATTGTTTGCATGAAATGAACACAAAGAATAGTCGAGAGAAGGGACAAAACTGTGTAACGAAGACAACTAAATCAAAACAATGCTATATAGAAAAGAATTTACATTTTGTATATTACATTTTACTAAAAAGTGTGTATTTACAAGATAAAATGCAAAGTGAGTGAATTTCTACAACTTGTTTGGATAGTGAACAAATTTAATTTTTTTTTAAATTTCGTGTACTTTTCGTTTTGAGATCATCACTGATTTTTTAAAACGGGCGGAAAATCACCGAAACATTTAAACTTATAGCCTAACGTCTAACGCTATGTTTTATAGAGGCGATGCAAAGTTTGATTCATTCTTTGTTAGAGACGCGATCAGAAGAGGACCTTAGTGGTGGTAGGGCAGCTTGATGGGCTCTGGGTGGATGGAGTGTCCGGCCTTGTGGACGACGGCGTTGAAACCGTTATGGTCGTCAGCTGTGTAGGACACGGTCCTGATTGTGCCGTCGGGGTCGTTGACGGTGTACTCTCCTTTGACCACGTCACCGTCGCGTTCTTCCCACTGTCCCTTCACGTCCCCGGTGTGGTAGTCCTTGACGCCGTAGTTGAAGTTGTACTTGGGGTAAGCCTGTAACGAAACAAAAATTGATATTATTGTCGGTTGAATAAATAATTGTTATATTAATATTGTACTAACCGTTTCAAAACCATTCAATAAAATAAACATTGGTAAATATGTTGGTGGTAATTAAAAAAAATGCTTATTAGCAAATTTCAATTGGAAAAATGAGCTGTGGCAGCGGCCATCATGGTAGGACCCAGAACCAGAATCTTGAAATGAGCACCGATTCTGACCTCTAGATCACTTTTCGAGGGATCGTTCAAATTATATGTAAATGTGTTACCACGATCACGATGGCAATTTTGGTCCGATTTGATTCAAGCTCGGCACGAAATTCGTAACTTTTTTATCTTACATTATTTTGAAATCGCAATTTTACCGTGACATTCGGAATTAGGAATTGCATACATTACCATTTTTAATTTTCAAAATCCATTGAAATTAAGGTTTTTTTTGACGGCGGTCAGGGTTCATTTTCGTATTTTTAATGAAATTTTAAACTATAAAATGTTGATATATGCAAATTTTATTGCTGATTATGATGGTTATATTAGAACTTCAAAAAGGGTAAGATAAATTTTTTGGAAATTTGATTCTATCACGACAGCGAGACAGATGCGTGGCGAATTACTTTAAGTTTTTATAAAAGTAGGGACTATAGTAGAAACAGAAAATAGCAAATATGGAACAAATACAATAAATGTTTTAGCAAACGTAACTACTTCATTGAATGATTTTTTTTTTTGAGAGAGAGATTTTAGTAGATAGATATCATCATGAATAAAGTGATAAGAGTGTTATTTATACTCACGTAGTAATCCACTGGCGCGTGCTTCACGATCGGAGCTGGTACGTAGACAGGTGCGTGGGGTAGTGCGTATCCATGGGGAGGTCCGGCCAAGTATCCTGCCTGGGCGACAGCAGCTACGGCGAGTACGCAAACAAACTGGGACAAGAAAACAGACAAAACACCATCATTAACTTAACTATACTCCGATTAAAACAAGAATATGTTCTTGGACAAGGAACAGCGTTGACGGAGGATGCAGTCATGTGACTTACATACTGAACGTGTTTCTCAACTCGTCCAACAACATGTGATACGTTGATTGGTCAAGAAATTTCTAAACAAGTCTTACTTCCACGTGTGCTTCATATAACATTACTTTCTTGTTGTATGTCTTCTAGCTTTAGCCGTGTGTGTACAAATCTTTCGTATATAATTACGCTAAGCATTCAAATTGGTTTTGTGCTAAAAATAAAGACCTGCGTTATTGAAACTACATACATGTAGTACCGACAGGTTCGTCAGAACACCAGGGAACTCTCAGGCCTCATACTTTTCATTTTAAGGCTTTACAATGAAATAAAACCGACTTAAAACCGATAAAAGATCTGTAAACAAAATTCCAGGATCAGTATGAAGAGCCTCGTAAGAGTGCATAGCAGTGACAAATAATTGTACGTGCACCAAAACAGCTGATTGTTATAACAAACATTGTTAAAAGAAATATTTAATCTATGAACGAAACGATCCTAGCTCCAAAAACAGGGAGGTGGAGACTTTTGAGAAAATAAACAGCACTATTATCTATTTAACTGTAGTTAAACACTTTGCCGCAAGATGCCACCAGCAGCGATCTTTTAAGCTTTTATAAAGGTTATTATTCTAGTACGTTTGTATATTCAATGACGATACTGACGATGGGCTATCAAACAAGAGATATCCCATGTATAAATAAACAGTATGCCATTCAAACTCGCTTGTAATAGGCCATTCATGTTGTAGTGTGTTTATTTACAGTCAGAGGGTTGGTTGAAATTATTTAATAGTTTCATTTTCTGGAACTATAACAGAAATACTAGAAGAACTACCGAATTATAAACTTCATTAATTCATCTGTTAATTAAAAAAAAACGTTGCTTATGATAATTCATTTTCTCGCGCCTTTCTCCAATTAACTTAAAGGAATGATTTTGTAAACTAAAGATGGAAGCCATTAAATAATAAGCGGTAGAAATATTGTTAAAGATAAAAAACAGGCGTGTACAGAACAAAAAGTGTCTTAATATATATTTTTATTTTTTTAGTTTAAAATGTTCTTTAGAAACATATTAACTTATTAGCTAATTTCTAGTAGAGAATGTAGCGGTCATCAGGGTAAGATCCAACACCGGAAACCATAAAATAAACTCCGTTCCTGACCTCATTGGAGGCGTCGTTAGAAATTTAAATTCAAAGTTACACGAAAATCTATTTTCGTAATCGATTGTACAAGTTCGTTAGTCAGAATAACCCGTATAACAGTTTCAAAATGGAAGCTATTTCAATTATTAAAATAATTATAACTTTTTTGACTTAATTGTAATGATTTCATCATTGTAATCAACGTTAAAAATTGGAGAAATTAGCATTTTTTTTTCTAATCCGTTGAAATTAAAAATTGGCTTTGATAACAAACACACTTAAAATGTAATATGAAGGTTTAAAATGCAGCTTTTAATGGATATTATAATAGTGAAATCAAAATTTCGAAAAATTGTAAGATAAAATTATTTTTTTGGGAATTTGCTTCCATCACGTCAGCGAAACGTCTGCATGACGGGATTATGTTTTAAATTACACTGTCTGTACGTTGTTATAAAGAATTGTCCTGATTCCTGATAACCTAAAATACAAAAATGAAAATTCTAATGTCAGGCTACACTAACGTTTCTGTTACAAGCTTTAAGAGCACAATTACAATTAAGTAACGGAAACGGCTTCGCGTTATTTTGTCTGTAATCAAATTAGCCTATAAAACTGCTTCACAGAGCAAAGTTGTTGTCTGCTTTATCTACTACAACGAGAGTCTGTTGACGTGATGAAACAATCTGGTGGACTTAATCTCTAGTAACATTAACAGATGGTCGTACAATGAGCTCGTTAACCAGTGCCTCTGTGATAACGTGTGCTTACATAACAGCCGAGCGCACTCGCTATTGTTGTGGCAGTGGACCAGAGACCAGCTTACTTCCTGTTCCTGTATTGTTAAGCACGTTATTTTTTAGTGAATCTCCATTGGAAAATGAGCTATTGGAGCAGCCATTATAGTAAGACCCAGATCCGGAACTTGAAATAAGCGCTGATCATGATCTTTAGAAAAACCGACTTAAAACCGATAAAAGATATGTAAATAAAATTGCATGAGCATTATGAAGAACCTAAAAAAAGTTATGACAAAAAAGTTACGAATTTAGCTGGTTAACGAACTTGTTTCAGCTATTACCAAAATCAATTTTTGCACCAAGTTTGAATCAAATTGGAATGTAATTGCGTATGTCAGCGTTCTAAAACATACATACACACACGCGCGCGCACACACACACACACACACACACACACACACACACACACACACACACACACACACACACACACACACACACACACACACACACACACACACACACTTTGCAGAACGAAAATAAACACTGATACCTTTCAAGGTTTTTTTTGTATGTTCTCATAGACCCTAAATTTCTTCTGGTCCCTATCTTAACATGATGGTACCAAGAAACCATTTTCAGACCAAATATCTCATTTTTCCGAAGGGAATTCACTAAAAATACGCCAAAGATGAAGGATGAATTCCATCACTTTTTCCCGACCTTGAACTCGAGAAATGGTCGAATGGATTCGTACAATGTACTGTAATTACGTATCAGAATAGATGTAGCGCGGGTTGCGTTCACTTACGCCGTAATTCTCGACTTGGTAGACCTGCTGCACTTTGTGAGTACTGAAATGTTTATTTTATCAAAACAGTTTCGTCGGTTTTAGTTAAAATTTATTTATTTTACATGTGAAGATTAACTCAATTCAGTTTACTTCTATCCAATCAACTTCAACCAAAAATGTGTGTACAACGTGAGCTAAATTTAATGAATTTATTTGAACAAATTATGCAGATTTTCTACTTTTTTCGATAATTCTAAAACAGTATTTTTTTAAACAGCTACCAATACTTCTTCTTTGAAGAGATTTCTCTGTTTCAACTTAACCGATCGGCATTTTGTTTGTATTTTACACAGTTTTGGCCAAACGCATTGACCGATTGTTTTGAAATTTTGTACGGAGGTACTCCGTATAAAACCGAAATGACTTATGTGTAAACGTTTTCTTCATTTACGTCTGTTTCAAAATGGCGGCCAGTGACATAACATGACAAGTGTAAACGATTTTAATCAAACGCACTGGCCGATTGTTTTTAAATTTGGTACGACAGTATCGTATATAAAACCCGAAAGATGTATATTAAAAGATAACTCTCCCGTTCATTTCCGTTTCAAGATGGCGGCATATGATTTACAATAAAGAGTATATGCAATGTTAGCCAAATGCATAAAACCTGGCTGCTTTTGAAATTCGATGAGAAAATATTTTGCGTAAAGCCCAAATGACGTAAGCGTACAATTTTTCCTTTTTAGTTACGTTTCAAGATGGTGGCATCTGACGAGTATACACAGTTTTAATTAAAAGCACTGGGCGATTGTTTTGAAATTTGATACGAAGGTGCTTTGTGTAAAACTCGAACGACGTACGTGTAAATTTCTTCCGACTCGCTCACCAGATGGCGGGCTCTGATTCAACGTTGAAAGTGTTGTTGCTAGTTATTTCCTGTAATATTGACTGAACGGCGAAATCAACCGTAATTTTGACTACTTCATGAAGAAAGAGCATAAAATGTCCAACAAAGTTGAACCAACAATGTGTTTCGTAAAGGTTACCGGTTAAATTGGCGGTAAAGGTTACGAGCGCTGTCGTGGAGTGCCCTGTATACTTTTTAAGAATATACAAATTTTGAACTACAAATGTAGTTAAGAATCGTTTGTCAAAACATTATTTTTCGTACATCTAGGGAACTGGTAAAGCTTACAGAAGTAACCGCAAGTTTCGAACATACGACCTTGAGGTGTGCAGTTCAGACACCAATCGCTCTGTATTATATAAGTATACAGTCCCTAAATTCTAAAAATGTCTAATACCAAAAACCTATTAACAGCAACAAAAACACCACTTATTGAACAGAGAACAGCCCGTTGTACAAAGAAGATAGTCAATTAACTTCTTACATTCATTGAATTTATGTTTGTAATCGGGCTTAATATGACAGGTTATTGGCATCAGCTGTTTATCAGCTGATCAGACTTGGCGCATGCGTTGTTTACATGTCTGTTGTACTGAGATGAAGCTGCCAAGTGAAAGCACCCGTACGCCCTCTCATACTTCCTTCTGCACCGAAATTAAAAGTAAATTAATTGATTAAACAGTATCAATAAATTACCGGATTTAATTATTAATTACTTGATCTGTCAGCGACCATTTGCGTGTGTGAAATAAATGGTTTTTAACTTCAAGGATTTATAAACTGATGTAACAGCTATGTTACTGTTTTTTATTTTATCGCTCAAAATTTTGAAGTCCATTGAGTTTGAAGTTTTTTGGAATTATGTCTGTCAGATCTGTATGAGGACATACAAACTAAACAGCTGATTTTTTTTTAAATGATACATTTTGCCTGCACTTTGCGGTTGTTTTACATTTTTTTCAACAAAATTAAATGATAAAATATTAAATATTAAGTTTTCACAAAAGAAACTTTCAAAAAATATTAATTAAATATGTCTAGAATGTAACTCTGAAACTTCCGGCTGAAATCTGAATAACATGAAACTTCGCAAGTAAAGTGAAATGAAAGATAATAAACCCTGAACACCGTCAGGTTAGCGAAGGTTTTGAAGTAAACGTTTCCTATTTGATCCTTTAAGAAATAAAACAAAAGTATTGTTACGTTCTTTCTTTGATTATTATATCGGTTGTAAATAAATTAGTAAGTGTAATATTTAATTTGATATTGTAAATATTCAGAAATATTGCCTAAGATTGTTTCATATTTGAAGAACGTTTCGCAAACACGATAAATGATGAGGACGTAGGATCGCATGCAAAGTGTGACGTAACAAAGTGCAGTCCGAATAACGGAAACATTAAGATGACAAAACCGGAAATGGATATTGTTGCTCAGTGCGGGACATTTTAAGTAAAGGACAGTGTTTAAACTTTCATATGTCCCAGATGTTCAGTCACAGGTGGCTTCAATGATTGATTACGCTTACAAAATGTTTCAGCAATGATAAAAGTTCAATGTTGGCAGATCCGTATTAATTTTTAAAATGAGTAAATACATTTTATAACAAATTACAAAAAACTTTCTTACGTGTTTTTTCCAAATTGTCCGGTTTGTAAGTTGTAGGCGAAAAAACAAAAAACGGCAACATTTTCAAAATCAGATTTTCTTCAAAATTTGTTTGTTTTTGAAGATTTGTAACTCAAATCAGTATACTAAATTTTAAAAAAAGTCCGAGAGTCGATAGGGAAAACCGAAATTAATCAGGGATTATTTTTGGGGTTTTGCTTTTATTACAGAACCGTATGTTTTGTTTCAAATTTCATTACACTGACTTACGCCAATTTTTCTTTTTTAACGTTTCTTTGATCTATTGTGACCAAATTTGATCAAAATCCCTTGAACCGATTTTCAGAAAATTTGATTTTAACATTTTTTTTACCATGTAATGGCTCTAAAAGAATGATTCCTACAAATGGACAAATCACATCTTCTCAGAATCGGTTAATTTACAGTTTAGTCTCTAGCGGTGGGCTCAGACATTCAAGTAAAAGCTCAGTTTTTGAGCTCACAATGTCTGAAAACCGAATGATTGATTTTTCTCCCCACCACAATAGCATAATTTATTTACAAAAAAATTGTTCGATATTTCATACAAAAAAAAATCAAAATAAATCTTCGACGGCAGTCAGGGTTCCATTTTTGGTTTTTTAATTTATTTCTGAACAATATTCGTTTAATATTTATTTTCCAATGTGTATATTTTAAACATTACCAAAATTTAAGCATAATAATTTTTTTTAGCCAATTTCTTGGGAAAATATCGATTCATAAATGGTTTAGTCTGAGTATTTAAGGGCTAAATCTCATGGAGCTCGTTAGACCTGAATATGAGCGAATTAAATTTTTAAAAGGTTTTTGACCAAAAAGCGCTTAAAAACTAGAAATTTGGAAATTAATTTCTCAATAATACGACATACGCCAAAGCCATATGCAAAAATTATATCAAAATTTGTTGAATCGTTAAGTTTGTAATGTTATTTGTAGGAACAAAATCAGTTTAGGTAATTTTGTTTTGTTAGTGAAATAATTATTTTATTTGTAAACCGCTGTTGGTAGACTAAAAAAAATGACAAACATAAATTTTAAACAAATATTGAGTTTTCAGAAATTTTTGTAAAGTACAAAAAACTGAACAATTATAACACATTGAAATATTTAATCTTTAATTCATTAATTTAATCAATTCGTTGATTGATTTTAGAGTAATTTTGCAATAACTTAAAATAAATTATTTAGCTATTGATGATTCAGAACGAAATAACTGAATTAAAGGTACAAATATTCAAGGTAGCGCGTAGCAAAAATGACGTATAAGAATAAGGCGAAATAGACCTTAAACAAAATAGAAACGAAAAATTTGATGTGAAATTTTATTTTTAAACAGTCTTAAACAAATTTGTATGATTAAACGCCTTTCGACAACATCGTCAGTAACTAAATTGAAATTTCTTAAATTCTATTTGGTGGTTAAAGTGTTCCCCCAAGTTAAATATTTAATAATATTTGTTATACTATATGAAAAAATTGGCAAAGAAAATTGTAAATTTTGTTTAAACTGCTTACTTTATCTCGGTTTATCTACTTTTACCGCTTTCAATAAAAATAATTTGTGGTTTGTCCGTAAATAAAAAAAATTACAAGAGGAAATGAACACACTGCTGATGTTTAAAATTTCATGAGTAAACTGTACAAGTAAAAAAAAACAAATTAAAGAGTTCAAAAATAAGTTGTTTAGAAATTTATTAGGCTAATTTCAAAGGTACGTGCACACTTAGTTGCGAATTTCAAAAAAAAATAGCTAAATTTAACAACAAATAAATTTATAAAAAAGTGTAAGATTAAAAAGTTATTAGTTTTTGACTTTGAACTACCGCCATTTAGAAACGGTTGAACATATTTTACGGGTAATGAACTCTTCGAGATTATTACCAAAATTGATCTTTTTTTGTGAATTTCAAACGAATCTGAATAGAATTTTGAATTTCGTAGGGCAAACACATATAAAAATTTTAAAGAAATATTTAACGATCCCTCAAAACGTGTTCTAAAGACCAGGCTCGGTGCACATTTGTTGAGGTCTTACTATGATGGCCGTTTTATTGGCGTATTTTCCAATAGGAATTTGGAAATTCCCATAGTATTATTACGATTAAAATAATAATAAAAGTGTTTAACGCGTATCGGAGAGTTTAACGCGCAGACAGAACACAACGCGTTATTTCATATGTTAATAAAGTTCACCAATTTACCTGTGCAAGTCCTCTCATGGTTCTTCTGTTGCTAAATCTGATCCTGCTTCCAAGTACCGTGAACTACTGATACACTACGACCACAATGGTCTGCTTATATACTATGGTCATTCCTTGGAAGTGGGCTTACCAATTAAATGTCCATTCACATTCCTAGGGGGAGGGGAGGGTTTCATTGTTGCGACGGATTTTGAAAGTCGTGAAGCAGTTGGCTCAAGGTCGCCGGAGCCGTTGGAGTACTCACGCGACCCTGTACGTTTCGGCCGGGAGTCATTATTTGTTTTTGGTGTAGCAAAATGTTATTTTCGATTAGGTAGAATTCTATTCCCTTGTTATTGTACAGCATCCTTGTTAAGTACAATTGATTGTATTTAACTTGCATATGATTTCTTTTACTAAGATCATAAAACAACGTTTTTATAGTGGACTTATAATTTATACTATCTCACTCTGTGCAGAAAATTAAAAAAAAAAATACCAGAAAGTCGGGGCGGAGCTCTAAGTAGACCCATCTTGACTTCTACTGAAACAAACGTTTTTTCCCTTTTTAGTTCAGTTTTTATGTACACTAGTTAACAAATCCAAAACTACAAGACCAATTTTCTTCTAATATATGAACTAGGCAAATTTTGTCTTGTTTTTCCAGTATTTTTTATAACACCGGCCTTAGTGAAAAACATCAAAATGAAAATTATTTTATATATTATAAAAAATATTATTAGTATATTAATTATATTAATTATATATTACAATTAATTATATTTTAATTAATTGTACAATAAATTATTAAAGTATATAGATAGATTAAATTATATCACGATTTTGTGAATATAATTCACAAAATTATATTGTGAATATTATTCACAATTATTGAGTTCGAATTTGAACACAAAAAACAATATTTTTTTTACTTTTTATTGAAAATTCATCGGTAAACCTGAACTTTAATAAACGACGTTTCAAATTTGCATAATTTTATTAAACTTCAAAAAAAATGAAGCATTAAAATCGCAAAACCTTCTCAAATTTAGTTAAACTATTAAAATGAAACACTGAAGTACATACTACAGTTTTTATTAAAAACTTTAGAGTGGATTTTTATAAAATTAGTTAGTGTTTTTTTCGATTAAGAAGAGTTTATAATTTTTTTTATAAATCGTAAAAGGGTCCCGAGATTTAGGCATAAGAAACCTACATGCCAAAACTTTATTTTTTAAGAAATAGGTATACACGTACACACCGAGCTCACACGCACGCACGCCTACGGTTATTTTGCCACAATACTTTTTTATACTTCATATAGTGAGAAAGTGAAGGCACATTTTTTGTTATAAATAGTACGGGAGGGTGTTAGTAAATGCGAAGATTTGTTAAATGTCTTACACTTACTGTATAATACGTTTAATATTCAAGACGCTCAAATTTCAATGAATATTAGAATTAGGTTTCCATACTGACGTAAGGCCTAGATTTCCGTCATATGACATGGAAGCGATGACTATAACGCACGTGGTGAAATCTTCCTCTATTGGACAACACTCTTAGGTAAATGAGCCTCTTATTTCACATCCTTGCTCCTTGCTCGCTGATTAGCCTTCTAATAATACACTGACGTCACTTCCGGCCACTTCTGTAACAAATACCAACCCAGATTAGCTCATTTCTTCGCTACGTCTTCCTTTTCATAAATACGATGGGTACACTGTCACATTATTTAGTACCCTCAACAATTTTTTTATAAATTTTCGGTCAAAACATTTGTTCTCTCATATACTGTAAGCATTTATAAATTTTAAAAATACAAAACTTTTCAAAATTTCGTTTAATAATACAACAAATTAGTTAGAATATTTATAGATCTTTATATTTTAAACAGCAACAAAAATATAACTAGAACTGCAAAAAAATCTGTTATTGAACCAAAAATAAAAATAATGTGCCATGTTTTCTCTTCCTTTTTTATTTTAATTACGATAACTTGTTCGAAAACACGACAATTTAACCAAAGCTAGTTTTAAAAACATAACCTGAAATCTATAGCCTATCAGCTGATCATTACGAATTAATATAAAACATCTGATCTCTTAATATAACTACAAGATTAAATTAACGGTTCATTGCAAATATTTAATTTGGTCAAACTTCTTCGTAGTTTCCGTAGTGTAGTGGTTATGACGTGAGCTTCACACGCCCAAGGTCCCCGGTTCGATAACGGGCGGAAACAGGAAATTTTTAATTAAAATTAATTTAATATCAGACATTTTACGAGCAAAATATACTGTTATATATCAATATAAACTTGTTTCTCGCATCGCGCGTCCCACAAAATCCATCACAACCAGACCTAAAACATAATACATGTTAATAATAATTTTTTTGTTTTTAATCCCCCTTCATCCTAATCATTTTGAACGAATAAGCTTATACTATATGTGGGACCATTAATACCATAAAACATAACAGCATACGTTTTATAATAATCGGGTAATTACAACAAGAGAGGGGAGTTCGTAAAAATTACTATTATTTGTTCTTTCTTTCTGTACCTCTTGAAAATAACCATTTTCACTGATTATGGTTAAATTTGTGTGGTACTAAAATAAGTATACTGCTTGCAATTCATTTCCCATGCTTTTTGTTTTGTTTTCGGAGTCAGATTGTTAAATCAAGGTCGTAGGTTTGAGATTGCCATTACTGCTGTAAGATCGCCATTTCCCCTTGCCTTTTGCTTCCTCCTAAAAAATGATCTATGGATAGCAAATTTTAATATTTGAAAAAATGTTGTTTTCGTCTGTAGAAATGATCTCTAAGGCCACATAACCACCAAATACGGGACGGAAATGTGCTGCGCGGGGCGGACTACGCATTCAAAACTGAACTATTGTTGTAAGTGCGGCCACTGAAAACGTAGCGGAGCCATTGCGACGCCGCTTGACTCCGCTCAGCTCCGTTCCGCATTCAGTGGCCGCACTTACGTTAAAAACAGTAGATTAGATTTTGAATGCTTAGTCCGCTCCGCTCAGCGCAATTCCGTTCCGCATTTGGTGGTCGCGCGGCCTAAGTGTCTGTTGCTTTAAGAACAAAAAGAAGGTTCATTTTTATGAGTTTATTTTGCGGAATTTAGGGGTGACCGCGTTTTCGAGTCGGTTAAATTTGAACGCTGAGAGATCATCTAAAATTTGAAAAAACAAATCTACCTTCTTTGCGGGCAGAGTAACTACCACAACGGAAAAGAACGACCTTTACGTCGCAGAGAGTGCTGCAGCATTTCCAGAACACTTTCTCTCGTCAGATTTACAGGTTCGGTTCCTCCCGTCGCTGACCTCAAGGCAGTTTCAAGGACTTCCATATCGCCTAATAAAAGAGCATAAACAGTCCCATAAAATCAATGACACAACTTTGTAGTAGCCATTTAACTTTGTGTTTGACCGTTCACTGAAACACTTTACAGACTATGCTATATATATATATATATATATATATATATATATATATATATATATATATATATATATATATATACATATATATATATATTTTTTTTTTTAACGTCCGACTATTGTGCACACTTGGGCTAATGCAGACCATGGGATGATTTATAGCGTATGAAAATACTGAGCCCTGACCGGGAATCGAACCTGGGTCCTCGGGGTACGCTATCAACTAGTTCACCGAGGCGGCCATATATATATATATATATATATATATATATATATATATATATATATATATATAAAGAGAATGAAATCCCAAAGAGAGCATGGGTAAAATGGACGGAGGAGCGGAAGAGGATCCATGGGGACAGGATGAGGGAGATGTGGAGGATTAGAAGGAGCAAGACATGAGTCGGAGTGCTTTGCGTGATCCAACAGGGTCTATACGCAGATAATAATAATAATAATATATAAAGTTTAAGCAAAAAGAGCTTAAATCTTAGCCATAATACCAGACGTTGCTCAAAATTTTAATTTTCCGTGAAAAGGAAGACTAATTTTATTTTTTATTACGTTTTCTTTATTAATTAGTTTTCTTGTCTGTTTGTTCGGTACAAATTTTGCAACCAATTTTAAACAAACTTCGCGATGAGCTAGAGACTTGAATATCAAAACGTAGCTCAGAACTGGATGACAATGCAATTCTTGCTTGTCTGTTTGTTTGTCTGTTTATTGGCGCGCCTCCAGTACACCTACATATTATTGAGTCGAGAGCAGTGAAACAGTCGACGCCACAGTAACGACGCAAAACGCAAAATGAACATCACATTGAAATTTCAATAAAAGTAATAAAATAATATTACTGGTGACAATTATTGTACGATTTGTACAATTATTGAGTTCACTTCAATTTCTAGAATTCATTAGTGAAGAGTTTCCCGAAAAGCAGCGCAATGGTGAACGTGAAAATGACAAGGAATGTCTCAGAAAGGAGTAAACGAAATCATTCTGTCTGTTTGTTTGTCTGTCTGTGTATGTTATAAAGTCTTATAAAATTAATTTTGTGTGTATCTTATAAAATTAATTTGTATTTTTCAGGAAAATGTCAATTAATCAAATTGATATGCTCGTATTATGACTAAAAAGCGGAAAATAATTATTTAATAAAACGGACTAAAATTATAAAATAATTTCTCCTAGCCCGTACAGATATTATTGTATTGTCCTGAAAATTTGTGACGTAAATTTTTAATAGTTATGGAAATAATTGTAACATTTAAAAGGAATAACGTGGACGCATTCAATAGGTAATAGAAGATTATCTACATCTATTACATTAGGAGTTATGTGACCTATATTAAGAATTATAGCATTTAATCCATTTCAATGCGCAGTCAGTAGGCTACTGTACCTATATGGAGCAAGGAGATATTATTTTATTTATTATTTTATACATTTTAAAATAATTATTTATTTATTTTTTAAAAAATAGGAAAAAATGGATCAGTTAAGATAATATAAATGTGGACGGTTATTACTATGAAATTCAAAGGAAATATAAATTTAACTTCAATTATAAATTTAAATTAATTAATGAATTTCTAGGATTACTATTGCTGTATAATCTCTTTAGATCTATTTTGCCCGCTTTCTATATTCCTGATTTGCACACTTGCGGCGACTTCTACAGCCCTAATCTCTTCATAAATCTAGAATTTGGAGAGGATTCAAAGTGTGTAACTTCCTCACTTCTTATTGGTGACAGCTAGTTTCGTTATTTTATTTCTTGCAGGTACTTCCTCTGCTACGTCCTCCGTTAATGTTTCTTTCTCTTGATCCTTATCACTGAGTTTGTGCTCCATTTGCCCAGCTGTTTGTTGTGTGATAAGATTCCGCTCATCTGTTTTACTTTTTTACTCTAACCTTAAAGGTTATCCACCGGAAAAACATAATAAATAAAATAGACTACTCATGTTATTCTTACGGGTAGTTAGGGAAATGAGGTCCTCTTATACAGAGCCCCACATGTGCAAGGTGTGTGTGTGTGTGTGTGTGTGTGTGTGTGTGTGTGTGTGTGTGTGTGTGTGTAGTATGAGCTAGAGGTACTGTAGGATAGCTAAGTCAATCAGTTGCTCACAGCTGCCTCTGCAATTTTACGTTAACTCAAGTGGGGTTTTTTTCAAAAATTACTATTTTTTAATCGCCTATTCAATTTTTTTGTTAGATTAAACTCAATTAATGTAAACCATTAATACTGGTTATTTTTAATAACTGAAGATAAATTGGAGTTAGTTTTAAGCGAGTATGAACAAAATTTTGAAAGTAAGAATGCAAACAAATTATATTTAACCTAAATGTTCCATTATCTTTCAAAACGTGTTATAAAGACTATGCTCGGTGTACATTTCTTCGTTCAGGATTTTACCATGGTAGTCGTTTAGAAATAAATGACACTTATTTATCTGTGCAAGTCCTTTCAACTTTCTGTTATTAATTAGAATATTAGCCTAAGCAAAGTTGAATGCATCGACATGTAACCGGGCATGGACAAAACGTCTTTAAATAAATTTCTGTACTAATTTTTTTTTTAATTTTTGACCTATTTTTTATGACTTTAGAAATGATTACATATCTTCAGTTACATTATATGAACAAAGCTAGAAATAATTTAATTTAATACAAAATTAAATATTATAAAGGCAGTAAATTTTTATCTAAAAACTATGCAATGTTAAAGTAAACTTGGACAACCTTATTCGTAGGACAGAGTGACAAACATAAATTAAACATTAACTGTTGATGACTTCCGTTTCTTTTACTATTGGTAGCGTACTTCCTGGGAGTAGTCAGCTGATTTACTACAAAGCTTCTTCAGAAAAACAATAAAATTTAATTCAAGGGCATCTTTTATTGAAGATCACGTATTGAGAAATGACCAGTAGGCTTACTCATCTACGGAGAAGTAAATGGGCAGCAGAAAACTCACACATATTTTCATTTAATAACTCATAGAAGTGTAAATAAAACTGTTTTAATACTTTTAATGCAATTTTTTTCACTTTCTAACTAAGTTTGAATGAATCGATATCAAGGGTTGCTGTTACACTGCAAATTTTTTACATCAGTTGTTCCGCACTTAAATATTTCCGTGATACTCTGTTACGACGCCTGCGTCAGCCGTAGTTGTCATCGCCTAAACAACATAAGAATTGAGTTACACAACCTAGTTCCGCTTACTAACACCTGAACAACCACGCTAAAAATTCTCTCTCGCTTGGAAACAGCTTAAGCCTGCGAAACCTAATTCACTCCCGTCAACCAATACTCACTTTCGATTGGTTTGCAGTGCACGCGTATCTCGGATCTATACTACGCTAGATTAATACATTTATGCCCAGGCATTACTGAAGGGCATCACATCGCATTTCCCGTTTACAATAGCTTTATTCTTATTGGCGCGTTTTTTCTGTGCTTTTAACAATGGAATTTTGAGAAATTACGGTTCCCGCCATAATTTCGAGAATAAATACAGGTCCGGTAGACCTGGTAAATCAAGGAAGATCATCCACTACAGAACAATTACACGACAGCCTACCAACACCCGGAACTACTTTACATGAAATCACGACTTGCTCGGGAAGAAATAAGAGGGATCCAGCCAACTTTAAAGACTCGAACTTCTTACTCACCATTCCGAACCCGGCCGGTGCTTCGCCAGCCCGCGACCGACCTGGTAAACGCCCGAACTTCTACTATTTCTCTCGGATACTACAAAATAATCTCTTCGTAATGTCTAAGATTTGTAGAGGATTTAAAGTGGATAACATCTCTAGGTAGTGACTTGCAGAAGTCTAGCTGTCCACGTAGCTAAATAATCGCAGTTATCAGCAGGTGTTGAGGGTTTTCCTCTCCCCTCCGCAGTATCTTCAGGTTGAAACTTCTGCCTAAACCAAGATTCCTAAAATGTCTTTTGACCATGCCCGTTAGAAAAGCCGTGATATCTCAGCTTATTTTATTACAGCTGTTGTAGTCTCGGAAGAAATAGTAGAAATCCGAGCGTTTATCAGGTCAGCCGCGGGCTGGCAAGGCATTCTTCCGGTTTGAAATGGTGAGGTGAAAGAAGTTCGTGTCTTTTTTAAAGTAGGTCGGATTCCTCCTGTTTCCTCCTGTGCAAGTTGTGGTATCTTGTAAAGTACTTCCGAATGTTGGTAGGCAGCCGTGTAGTTGTTCTGCAGTGGGTAGTCCTCCTCGACGTTCTGAGAACGATTTTCGAGTTGTACTCGAAATTACGGCGTGAAACATAAGTTTTCAAAAATTCATTGTTAAAACTAGAGAAAGAACGCACCAATCATGTTGAAGCTATTGTGCACAGGAGATGCGAGATGATGCACCGGCAATAATGTCTGGGCAGAAATGTAATAATCTAGATATTAGAACCGAGATACGCGAGAACCATTCAGAAGCGAGTATTGGTTGACGGAAGAAGTATATAGTTTTGCAGGCGTAGGCTCTTTCAAAGCCGGAAAAGAAGTGCGGGAATTTAGAGTGGATGTTTTCCAGTGTTAGTAAGAGGAACTAAGTTGTGTAACTAGGAACTAGGTTGTGTTTAATTCTCCGATGTATGTATCAAATCATTATTATTTCAGAAGTACTTTTTATAGTCAGAAAGTAATTTCTCAGTAATGAGAGATGAAGGTTTTGCATATTTTGAAGTTTTAAACTGTTTTATCCAAAAATATGTAAATACAACGCATGTCTTTCAAACATAATCTGTTTATTTAAACAGCTGTGTGAAGCCCTGTTTGTTTCCTTTAAATTGACGTGTCAAAATATTAACAGCTCAAGGATGTGGCCACAATAAAGCGTCACGCTACTAACAGTTGTGACGTATAAAGACGCGGGAGAGACGCGCATGAATACACCACGCTAACCTTAAATATCAGAGTCATTCGTTCCGATCAGTTTAAGAACTGTTACAATGTCACCGAACGAGTTGTTATTCAACGTATTGTATAATAATAAAGCGGCACGCAACTGTCTCGCTTGCTTGTTGGCATTCACAACGATCAACAGTGTTTTTAATTTTCAAATAAATAAAATTAATTGGTATTTAGGGAAGAGAATGTATTTAAAAAATGCGAAAAAGATTTTTATATTTTTTTTTTTGTGGTAGATCATGGTAAAATCTAGACACGAGATTTTGAAATGAGCACCGATCGAGAGAAAAATAGATAGATAGATAGATAGATAGATAGATAGATAGATAGATAGATAGATAGATAGATAGATAGATAGATAGAGAGAGAGAGAGAGAGAGAGAGAGAGAGAGAGAGAGAGAGAGAGATAGCACGTTCACTTTTGGAATTTTAGTCCGACTTGATACAAACTTGGCACAAAAATTGATTCTGTTAATTGAACAAGTTCGTTAACCAGCAAAATTCGTTCAACAGCTACAAAATGGCGGCCATTTCAAATCTTTAAAAATTCATAACTCTTTTCTATTTGATTCTGATTTTGCTATAATAATCAAAGTTGAAATAAATTTGCGTTTTGAAATTAAGAAATCCAATTTGACGGCGGTCAGGGTACATTTTCGTATTTTCAATATAATTCAAAAGTTTAATATTATATGGAGATAATAATGATGATAAAATCGGAAATTAAAAATAAGGTTAAAATGAGAAAAAAACTTTTGAAAATTCGCTTCCATCAAGTCGTGCTTTTATACCAAATATAAATTTTATAAACCAGCTGTTTGGTATAATTTAGCGTACAGGCGGACATGTAGATACCTTCAAATCTTTTTACACTCAGCAGATCTCTAAATGAATTCACTAAAATAGTGTTAGGTGGATCACGTAATTCTTTAATACGTGATTACAGAACGTTGTGTGACGTAGGCACAAGTCTTAAAATGCTTGCAAAGGATTAACCGACCTTCTGTCTGTAATTGTAGTAACTAGTAATGTAAACAATAATATCTTTTGCAATATTTTACTTTATTGTTTCCTGTTTTTGAAGGCAAAATTAATTATGTATTTTTCTCTTCATATATAGCAAAAAAAATAGACTGTACTGTATTATTAAAAATAAAGTTATTTTATTTCGACAAACAAGGTTTAAGACCCTTAATGATTTTTCATAAAAATAGATTAGCCTCCAGCGATGTGAACACACACAAAATGGGAAAATGAATGAATAACTTTCTGTTGTTATTGTTGCGTTGCGATCTTTGTAGATTGCGCCCCTTTCTATAATCCTGAAGCTCAGTTACAGCGCCTTCCAGCCCTAGTCTCTTCGTAAAGTAATATATGCATTGAAGAGGACTCAAAGTGCATATCTCACCCACTTTATTACTGAGGTGCTTGTAGATGCTGATTCCCTTTTAATTTTTCCCCCTTATTATTGACCTTAATTACGGAGGTTTTGCTCCAATTTGCCAAATTTTTGTTGTATGATTATATTACGCTCATTCTATTTTATATTTTTACTCATGTTTTTCGGTGTGCGTGTGTGTGCGCGCGCGTGTATGTGTTTGTGTGTCTTGAGTAGATGGGTGATAATAGTAGGGCCAATGAGCTGGCGGGATCGCTAAACACTAGATCAATTGCCACAGCGGGACACAGACGGGATAAAGAACTATTTTTTAGGATTAGATGGCCTGTAAATGGACATAAACTATCCATTCTCAAAACCTTTAATATCCATTTATCCGTATCACCAAGTTTTCTTTTCATTTTGTAAATGAGAAAGAAAATAATTCCAAAATGTTTTTTTTCAGTTCAGGTATTTCTTCAGACGCCCGACCAAAGAAGCGATCTAGATAATTTGTTAAAATCGCTGTATTTTGCTCAAACTTTGGTCATAGATAAAAATACAATAATCGCGTTACGCAGCTGTCTCGCTGACGTGGCGGAAGTGAATTTCCAAAAGTAATTTTGATCGCCTTCTTTTTAAAGCTTTGATTTCACCATCACAAACAGCATTGTTGCGTGTGCAGCAAATCATGTTCTGTAAATGTGTGCAAAAACATACAGAACATTTCTTAGTTTCAACGATTTTTCAAAATTCAAAACGCTGATTACAATGGCGAAATTGGAACTTTAAAGATATTTAATATTAAAAAAATGTTATCAATTTTTAAAGATTTTAAATGGCCGCCATTTTGAAACTGTTTAACGTATTTTACTGGATAACGAACTTGTCCAAGCAATTACCAAAATCGAATTTAATTTTGTTCCAAGTTTGAATCATAGCGGACTACAACGGCGAACGTGAGCGTGCTAAAACACACACACACACACACACACACACACACACACACACACACACACACACACATATATATATATATATATATATATATATATATATATATATATAAATGTATATATTTCTTTATTTTAATTTCTTACAATGACTCAGCTCAAGTTATGAATTTTCGTATATGACAAAAATAAGAACAAAATTAAATGAACGGGTTTAAAAAAAATGAGTCAATTTTTCTTTTAATATTTTTATAAAGGGTTTTTTTAGTGCTATAGCAACACGTACATTTTGTTTGGATATTTATGTATGTCATTCGAAAAAAAGTAAATTGTACGGACTTAAGTGAGTAAAGTTTTGTTTTTTCTTTTAAATTTTTTACAACTGACTTTAGGCAATCATCTAGTAGTTCACGATAGTTTGCTAAAACTCAAACGTTAGTCCCATAAACGTATGCTACTGCGCCACTATCAATAAAGCACTAAGTCTTTTGGTTACGTCGCACTACTTCACCACTGTCTGCCATTCTTCTTGATTGGAAGTGTTTATAATTACGAAGTCTTTCCAGATGATTCACACCAGAACTCCTTATTACTTTTTGATGGTCTCCATCTTTATGTCTGCGTGTAGATTTTATATTTCTTATATAACACGGAGCATTCACAATGCTACACAATACTTTATTGTAGAACGTTTGAGTAATATTTAGCCCCACAACTGAATACCATACATCCAAACAAGTTTTACAATATGCCGATTTATCAGCAGTTTGTTGTGTACTGATAACAGAACTCTTGCCAATACATATTCCTTATCTTATGTTATGTTCAGCACTTCCTATTCTTTAATATGTACTTTCCATGTAAGTTTTTCATCAAGAGTCATACCTAATTATTCGGTTATATTAATGTAAGAAACCTTCTCAGAATAAATTTGTATGGGTATGGAAGTTAATACACCATCTTTTTGTCCATTAACTAACAACATTATTGGCGCTCTGTAGCTTGTTGGTTGCTCCTTTCAGGCTGTCTCCAACTTATATAAAGGCTATATCATCTGCAAACGTAGCTATGCTTGTTTCTTTAGTTATAGGCAAATCCCAAGTGTATAGAAGATGAAGCAATGGTCCTAAAACACCATGGGTATATTCCTAAAACATCGTGGGGTATTCCTGCTCAAATCGTTTTTAATTTGGAATATTCCTTACAATACTTTGCCACAAATATCCATCAGCAAAATATAATAGTACTATTTTGGTAAATCTCTGTATAGTTTGAATTAAAGCCCTCAAAAGCCACATCTAAAAATATGCCCGAACAAAATATTTCAGTCTGAAAGCTGAGTACATTATGTATAACCATTTTTCCAAAATTTTTTCAGACAGTTGAACAATTTGACCGGTAATCAAGTAATACCTTGAAGCTTTCTTTAGCTTTAAATGGTTTTTCATTTTGTTTCGTTTAGCTCTTGCGGAGTAACAGACTGAAACAATTGCTTGTCCTGATTGTTTTTGAAGTTAACATCAACTTGTATTGCTTTGTAATTGGTTAACGTATTTTCTGAGGGTGGCTTGTAAAGCTTTCAACCTTCTGTTTAACCTCTTTCACACATGATCCATCATTGTTTTTAATCGGGAGTATTTGCATTGTGAGTCTATTTTGCTGAATGGCAGTTCGGAACAAGTGATGATCACAATAATTTCTTGTATTAACAAAAATTAATTTTGTCAACTTGTATTTGTGTAGTAAGAGGTTGAATAGTGTTCTCTGGATGGCTTACAAAAATTTTAATCTTCTATTTGACAACTCTCACCCATGACCCATCATTATTTTTAATCGAAAGTATTTGCACGGTGAGTCTATTTTGCTGAAAGGCAGTTCGGAACAAGTGATGATCACAATAATTTCTTGCAATAAAAAAAATAATTTTGTCAGATTATATTTGCTTTGTAAAGGGGGTTAGCCGCCTCGGTAGCCTAGTTGATAGCGTACTGGGCTTTCACCCCGAGGACCCGGGTTCGATTCCCGGCCAGGGCTTGGCATTTTCATACGCTATAAATCATCCCATCGTCTGCATTAGCCCAAGTGTGCACAACAGTCGGACGTTAAACACAAAAAAAGACCTTTCTTACCTATGACCTATCATTATTTTTAATCTGGAGTATATACATGGTGAGTCTATTTTGCTGACCGTCAACTTAAAACAACTAATCACAATAACTTCTTGCAATAAAAAAATCAATTTGGACAACAATAATGGTTATTTTATGAGAAATGAATTCGCTAATAATGATGGATTTATTTAGTATAAGTTACTTTTTATAACGAAATGAAAGAACCACTAAGGCTCATATTCCACTGAACACGCTATAGGCTATAGTTACATTTCTGTTACACTAAAATGTTCACCATTATACCCTTTGTGCTGGACCAATGGCGGCTAACTACTTCTGTTGGTATTTTAACAGCGCACAGATTGACCAATAACAAAAAACATGTGAACGTGGTGATTTAATCCGGAGCGTTGCCACACCGCGATCCAGCCACGGCAATCAGACCATCATCAGTAAACCATTAATCGGAACCGAACACCACTACTGTATTGTGTTGCGCCATTTTTAACTCTGATTTGCTTTTATCAGACAGTCAAACTGCAGTTTTTACCAGCTCCTAACGAAACTCGTTCTACTGCCAAGGTTGGCACTTTCTCGTTAACTACGCACCAGTGATCATTACCCAGACTGTGACGTCACTATGAAACATTTCACATTTATGTTTACGAAATCCGGGCACTAGTAGTGGCTTCCTACAAAATTCTACCTGTTGCAACACGTATGTGGATTTTAGTTGAAATCAGTTATTATATACAGGGTGTTTCGAAACTTTAAACTCTACTTTTAATTTTTAACAAATTTTCCATTGGAAAAATGAACTTTTGGAACGACCATCATGTAAGATCTATGATGTGTGTGTTCGCACACACGCACGTTCGCACTTTTGGTCCGACGATTCTTTCTTGGGAAAAAATCGATTATAGCAAAGCTTGAACAAGTTCATTAAGCAGCAAAAATTTTAACAGTTTCAAAATGGCGGCCATTTCAAATCTTTAAAAAATTTTAAAGTTCTTTTAAACTTTTTTGAAAATTCGATTTCACCATGTCGTGATCGGCATTAAAAGTTCCATAAATTAGTATTTTGAATTTTTAGAATTATTTGAATTATGAAATCTTTTGACGCCGGTCAGGGTTCTTTTTTCATATTCCCAATGTAATTGAAAAGTTTAAAGTGCTTCTAAATGCAGATTTTAATTCTGATAATGGTGGTGAAATCGGAATTTCAAAAGGGTAAGATAAAGAAAATATTTTGGAAAATTCGCGCCTACCACGTCTGCGAGACGGCTGCGTGCCGCGATTATTTGAAAACGTAAAGACTGATTATGAGAATATTAATGTAACATAAAAAAACATTTCTAAAGAGAGAGTTGTTTTTAGAATACGTCCACTCTTAATTGGTCGTCATGGTAAGACCCGTGACTGAAATGAGCGCCGTTCCAGACTTGTATGCCACTTTGAGAAATGTGATTTCAGAAAAACGATTTCATTAAAATATTGAAATCATTTTTAGATTTTTTAACGCGTCTATAAAATAAATCACGTTGATTCATAAGGTGTCTGATTTTCAATAGTAATGCCGGGGGGGGGGAAGAGAGAGAGAAGAGGAGAGATGAAGAGGGACAGAGAATACTATAACATTCTTTAACGTTCGAAATTTTGATCCGATTTTATTCAAACTTTTCACACACAAATACCATGAAACCTCTATACAACGCACTTCGATTTAACGAATTAAAAAAATCTCCTTTAAACCAATAATTCTCATTAAAAATCTCAATATGACGTAATATTTTGGCTTTTAACATCGATATAACGAATTTTTTCCGAATTGAGATAGAGAACAAATTCCTTATATATAAACAAGTATCTAAAGTACAAAACTCTTTCTCCAGCCAACAGTCATTGTTGTCTGCGACATAGTGCAAACATACAATTTTGTCAACACTCTTAATCAAAGTACTACACTATCAGTTTATATGTCAAACTAATAGGCCCTACAGTTATAAACCATTCGTAAAATAGAGATTGAACTGTGATATATATTCGTTACATAGAGATTCTCATTCAGTTTTGATAAAATCCCTTTATAACGAATATTGGCTGCTTTTAACCTCAATATAACGAAACTTGTTTTTAAGAATATTCTGATATAAAGATTTTTTCTTTTAGATTCGTTATATAGAGGTTTTAACAATTTCGTCTTTCAGTAAAATCCGTTCAACTGCTTCAAAATTGGGCTTACTAGATATTAAAAAATGTAAAACATTTTTATCTTACGTATTTTTTAAAACATTTGATTTCGTTATCGTTAATCAGCGATAAACGCAGAATAAATTAGCACTTTAAAATTTCAAAATTTCATTTAAAATATGAAAATAAACCTGACAGCAGCCAGTTTTTCTATTTTCATTTCTTTAGCTTTTTATTACACGTTGTATTTTAGTTTTTGTTATTTAATATATATGACATCACGTGTGGCACCCGGAGTATTTGGGCCGAAAACTTTGAAGCGATAGGCTACAGGGGACAACCATCTCAACAAGTCATATAGTGAAGCGGATTACGAATCTGCTCGGCAATGGTTTTGGAACGCTGGTTGAGTCAGAGCCATAAGGTTACAATCCTCTGGGTACCAGGACACGCTGGGATGGAAGGTAACGATAAATAAAATGAGCTAGTAAGGAAGGAACAACTTATAGGATTTGGAATCGTTTTTCGGACTTGATGAAAGTTACTTCAAGATGAACTTAAAGAAGACTAGAAGGTTTTAAACTCAGGGAAATGAGAAAAGACCAAGAAGCATCTCGGAAAGTCTAATTAGAGCTGAGTTTTAGTAAATATAAACCACGATTGCTGACGGGGCATGGCACTTAACAGGCATCTTAAGAATCATGGCTTAGTAAAAGGTCCAACTTGCAGATACTGTGGGAGGGGAGAAAGAACTCCTCATCACCTGTTAGTAGACAGTGAGGCTATAGCTATAAGAAGCGCTAGAATTTTGGGAAGGGTAATGGATCTATTTACCCTGAATAGCCTCCAAAGGTCTTCATGAAGCGGCTAGGACTGGAGAAAATACCGTAACTGAGAGACTCAGGAGTACAGGAAGGAAGGCGCAATAGAAGAAGGTCGCAGTGAGTTTTTAACCCATAAAATTTATTCGTTCAATTCGAGAACACGCGCAAAGTCTTTGCAACATTTATTTTCTTGTAATTTAATATGTTTGCGTGTTTGAGAAAGTAAATTACGGTTCTGTTTGTAAACGTTAAGCAGTTTGGAAATTCCAGACGTGTAATATATAAACTGCACTGTCCTTTCTACCAGATGTATGCCAAGAAGTGAGGCGTCCTTATTGGTTTGAATCGATGCCAGATCGTTGTTTCCCGTGTCCTGCCGAGATCATTGTTACAACAGTATCAGTGTTTAGTATTAACGAATTTTCATTAGAGAATTATCTGTCTTATCTTTACGGTAAGACCCAGGTCCGGGTTTGCAATTTTTGGTCCGATTTTATTCAAACGTGACACAAAAATCGATTCTGGTAGTTTTGGGACAAATGACTTAGTTAATGTCGATTCTTAACGAATACATTAACCAACAAAAACAGTTTAGCAGTTTCAAAATGAACAGGAATTTCTAAAATTTCAAGAAACATAATAGTATTTAGATCTTATACATTACTGAAAATCTAATTTCTGTAATTTTCTTATAATTTTATTAGATTAAATCGATAAAAATCCTTCGGGGGCAGGAATTATTTACCCAGTTCTGGGGCTTTTAAATGATCGCCGATCATGATTTGTACATTATTTTTTGAATCGTTAACAATTGTGTGTGTGTGTGTGTGTGTGTGTGTGTGTGTGTGTGTGTGTGTGTGTGTGTGTGTGTGTGTGTGTGTGTGTGTGTGTGTGTGTGTGTGTGTGTGTGTGTGTCCCTATATCTTTTGCAATTTTGATCCGATTTTATTCAAACGTGACACAAAAATCAATTCTGGTAGTTTTGGAACAAGTTAATGTCGATTTTTAACGAACTCATTAACCAAGAAAAACAGTTTAACAGTTTCAAAATGGCAGGAATTTCTAAAATTTCAAGAAATATAATAGCATTTAGACTTTATACATTATTGAAACTCTAATTTCACGGCCTGATCTGATAATCAAAATTAGATTAAATCAATAAAATTTCGGCGGGGGCAGGAGTTATTTTTGGTTTTTTCCAATTTATTCCTGCAGAGGCATTTTCCTTTTTTTCAAATTTCATGTTTAATAGTGTATCCAAGTCACTTTGACTTTGTAGAAATTCAATTTATTTTCCGTCTATGACTTCAGTTACTTACGTCATAAGACGCGTTTCGGAAATAGGATTGCAACCCCGAAACGCGTCATATAACTTAAGTAAATAAAGTCATAAACGGAAAAAAGATAAAATGTTTAATAATTTTCTTTAATTTACATTGACTTACGAAAATAAAATATGAGCAAAATTTAATTCACATATTGTCATATATATATATATATATATATATATATATATATATATATATATATAGAGAGAGAGAGAGAGAGAGAGAGAGAGAGAGAGAGAGAGAGAGAGAGAGACTATATATATATATATATATATATATATATATATAAAGTGATTTTGTTTTTTATTTTTATTTATTTATTTTAATACTGCGCTTATGTATCTACCTTTGAAAAGAGGTTGAGAAATTGACATTTTGTTTATCAGTTTAAGAAATTTTTACCCTAAAATGCCTTTAAAAGAAATATTTTTTAAACATATTTTTTGCGAATTTTGCTGGTCAAATTCGCTATTTATTCAAATTTATTCAATTTTACAAATTTATTCAAGCTATTACCGAAATCGAATTTGTGCCGTTTGATTCAAATAGGACTTCAAAATTGCGAACGTGAGAATGTTAAAACACACACACACACACACACACACACACACACACACACACACACACACACACACACACACACACACACACACAATATATATATATATATATATATATATTTATTTATTTATTTAAAATTTAACAACTTCAAAATGTTATTTAGAGGTCAGGATCGGCGTTCATTTCAAGATCCCGGACATGAGTCTTACCATGATGGCGACTCAATAGTTTGTTTTCCAGCGGAAGTTCACTGAAAATACAGTTTTCAAATTTATCGCTAGCCCAAGTGAGCGGGGATAATCGAAACAGTTATGACGAGTGTTTGCGGTAAAAACGAAATCCGACCCTCGTGTTTTGTGAGGCATTGAACCGTTGTCAGGGTAACTGAACAGAACTTGTAGCAATCCTGGAATAAACTTTTAGCGAGATTTTATTGAGAGAGTAAAACGAATAAACGTAATATTACAACAATTCTGTTCTTATTGAACTGAATTTTTTAATGCAAAATGAAACGATTGCGTTGATATTTTCCAAAAAATTCAATTAACGATATAAATATCGACTTTAACAAACAAAATAATTTATTCATAAAATTTTTGTCACAATTTTGTTATACACAGAGTGTCTAATAACTTATAATAGCATTCGCAGATACCGCAATCCTTTCTACAAAATAATTTATATATTCATAACTGTGATTGAGTGGACATGACCTTTTTGTAATTAATGAAGTGAATGACCAATTTGAAGAAAATATTCAAGTTTAATTCAACGAACGTTTTTAAAGTTTTAAACGCTTTAAATCAAAATAAGTAAAAAACTGTAAAAGTTTATAAAAAATGTATAAATAGCACAACAATCGATCTGTGAACGCGTGCATTAGTTTTGACCGAGTCTAACATTTATAGCAACAATCTAAAGGCAACCAGAATCAAAGATCATTCAAAACAAAAGATGTGACGTGTGTGTGTGTGTGTGTGTGTGTGTGTGTGTGTGTGTCCTCAAGATTTGACCGGTTTGATTCAAACTTGGTACAAAAATCGATTTCGGTAGTAGTTTAAACATGTTTCGTTAACCAGTAAAATTCGTTTTACAATTTCAAAATGGCGGCTATTTAAAATCTTTAAAAATTCGTAATTTTTTTCCCTTAAATCTTTTTGAAAATTTAATTTCACCATCTTAATCAGCGTTAAAAAACTGCATAAATTAGCATTTTGAATTTTTTTGAAGTCCGTTGAAATTAATAAATTTAGTTCGACGGCGGTCAGGGTTTATTTTCGTATTATCAGTTAAAAATTTTTTAAATCTTTTGCAAATTTGCTTCCATCACTACAGCGAGACAGCTGCGCGCCGCGTTATTATTGAATTTAATGTTTTACCGTACTACAATCAAACAATTATGTTTACAGGAACTGCGAGAAGTTATTGCATCATGAAAACAACGTCAGTGGAAATGAAAGGCATCGCGAAGGGCGAAGGTAGGACTCGCCCAGGCGGCAGACATTATTCTCTAATTTGTCTCCGTTCAGGAAAATAGAAAGGATAAAATTATCAAAGTAAAGTTAATCGCGGCACGCAGCTGTCTCGCTGTCTTGATAGAAGCGGATTTTTCATAAAGTAACATTGTTCAATAATATCACACAAACGAATGTGTTTGTTTTCTACAATAAGCGATCCAACGGCCGTAAAACGCAAGTTTTTTCCGTTTATATTTGAACTAATTTACGTACATTTTAATGCTTAATGCAATTGGAAAATCTTATTTTTGAAAGTAGGAAATTCTTAAAGGTTGAAACAAATTTTGCTGTGACGATTTTATCAAAGCTATTGGCAAAAACTACTTTGTGTCAAGTATGAATCAAATTAGGCCAACATTTCAAACATATATATGAATAAATATTTATATAAAATATACTCGTTAATGATAACCTTAAAGGTTTTTTCGCCGAAAAAAATACATATAAAATATATGAATAAATATTTATTTTAGAATTAATAAATAAATTCTATCCCATTTAAAAGTCTCACTGTACTGCAGTATTAAATCGACGTTGTTATCAGTGTAGCTGTGGAAGATTTCCAGTTTGAATATGTCTGATTTATGAAATGTTCATTTTTATTTTAATTTTAATCAGTTTGTATCTAAATAAATATTTAAAAAAATAAAAATTTTGTTATTAAAAAATAACAAAATCAGTTCTATACTTTATTTAAACTTTATTTTGGCCGCCATTTTGTTTCTACAAACATCAGGCAGATGCAATTCTCACATAATATTTTTGTACCTTCTTTAAAAAGTACGTGTAGTTTTAAAACGATCAATGAAGGAATGAGAAACTAATGGAGGATCAAATGCGTAAACCTCTTCGTGGGACATACTGCACACACACACACACACACACACACACACACACACACACACACACACACACACACACACACACACACACACAAAAAACAGGTCGAACGGGAAACCTGTTTATACACGTTAGACACAAATTTTTAGAATAAAATTGTTCCGTCGTTTCATCAAAATCGTATCTGTCATTTTGAGGAGTAAACCACAAAATAATATAAATAAATTTTAACGGTTGTTGATCTGGAAGTCATTTAATACAATGTCCCGAGACTCGGTCGTACCACGATGGCAGCTCCAATAACTCATTTTCCAGTTGAACTTGCTAAAAACACTATAGCCTACATTAGAAATTCAGCGACTAAATGAACACAAGCAATGAACTGCAGAATTTCTTGGTCTCTTGAACACGTATGGAGAACAGAAGCCACTAGTTCTGCCGGTATGTTACCACGGTATATTACCGTTCTTGCCACTAGTTTCATCAAAACAATTTATCCGTCTCTTATGTTACACGCTGCACCACTTATCATAAGCTAACCTCCAAATGACAGTGTTTACATCAGACCAAGCGGTCCCAGGGTAATTAAGGTACCCACCCAGCCGTGAATGATTTATTTGGCGCAGATACGCGGCCGGGAGGTGCATGTGTGCTGGACGTAACCGGGGTTATGTCATTCCGTCGTGAATACCTTCGTACTGAAGCCATTTCACTTTCACTAGGAAATATTATTTTCTTTTTAGCAATTGTTAGGCGGACTTTATTATTTGAAGGATGACTAACGGTTACTAACTCCACTGCCATAATATAGCTCGTGCATAATATGAAAGTTATTAACGGATCCGTATTGGCAAATAGACACCTTTCCTTCCCACCTATCAAATTCACTAAACATCGGAACATTTCCTCAATACATACAAACAGTAATAATATAAGGAACTGAAACTTGAATTTCTAAACGAAGCAATTAAAAAATGCCTAAAAATAGCACAAACAGTGATAGAAAGGAAGATGTGGTAAGTAAAGCCACTGCCATACAAACAGTGACGAGTTCAGTCACTGTGTGCAGATACAAACATTATAAGAGTTCAGTCACTGTGTGTAGATACAAACATTATAAGAGTTCAGTCACTGTGTGTAGATACAAACATTATAAGAGTTCAGTCACTGTGTGTAGATACAAACATTATAAGAGTTCAGTCACTGTGTGTAGATACAAACATTATAAGAGTTCAGTCACTGTGTGTAGATACAAACATTATAAGAGTTCAGTCACTATGTGCAGATACAAACATTATAAAAGTTCAGTCACTGTGTGCAGATACAAATATTATAAGAGTTCAGTCACTGTGTGCAGATACAAACATTATAAGAGTTCAGTCACTGTGTGTAGATACAAACATTATAAGAGTTCAGTCACTGTGTGTAGATACAAACATTATAAGAGTTCAGTCACTGTGTGTAGATACAAACAGTATAAGAGTTCAGTCACTGTGTGCAGATACAAACGTTATAAGAGTTCAGTCACTGTGTGCAGATACAAACAGTATAAGAGTTCAGTCACTGTGTGTAGATACAAACATTATAAGAGTTCAGTTACTGTGTGTAGATACAAACAGTATAAGCGTTAAGTCACTGTGTGTAGACACAAACATTACAAGAGTTCATTCACTGTGTGTAGATACAAACATTACAAGAGTTCATTCACTGTGTGTAGATACAAAACAGTACAAGAGTTCAGTCACTGTGTGTAGATACAAACGTTATAAGAGTTCATTCACTGTGTGTAGTTACAAACATTACAAGAGTTCAGTCACTGTGTGTAGATACAAACAGTATAAGAGTTCAGTCACTGTGTGTAGACACAAGCAGTATAAGAGATTATTCACTGTGTGTAGATACAAACAGTATAAGAGTTCAGTCACTGTGTGGAGATACAAACATTATAAGAGTTCAGTCACTGTGTGTAGATACAAACAGTATAAGAGTTCAGTCACTGTGTGGAGATACAAACATTACAAGAGTTCAGTCACTGTGTGCAGATACAAACAGTATAAGAGTTCAGTCACTGTGTGTAGACACAAGCAGTATAAGAGATTATTCACTGTGTGTAGATACAAACAGTACAAGAGTTCAGTCACTGTGTGTAGACACAAGCAGTATAAGAGATTATTCACTGTGTGCAGATACAAACAGTATAAGAGTTCAGTCACTGTGTGTAGACACAAGCAGTATAAGAGATTATTCACTGTGTGTAGATACAAACAGTACAAGAGTTCAGTCACTGTGTGTAGACACAAGCAGTATAAGAGATTATTCACTGTGTGCAGATACAAACAGTACAAGAGTTCAGTCACTGTGTGTAGACACAAGCAGTATAAGAGATTATTCACTGTGTGCAGATACAAACAGTATAAGAGTTCAGTCACTGTGTGTAGACACAAGCAGTATAAGAGATTATTCACTGTGTGTAGATACAAACAGTACAAGAGTTCAGTCACTGTGTGTAGATACAAACATTACAAGAGTTCAGTCAATGTGTGTAGATACAAACATTACAAGAGTTCAGTCACTGTGTGGAGATACAAACATTACAAGAGTTCAGTCACTGTCTGTAGATACAAACAGTATAAGAGTTCAGTCACTGTGTGTAGACACAAGCAGTATAAGAGATCATTCACTGTGTGTAGATACAAACAGTACAAGAGTTCAGTCACTGTGTGTAGATACAAACAGTATAAGAGTTCAGTCACTGTGTGTAGATACAAACAGTATAAGAGTTCAGTCACTGTGTGTAGACACAAGCAGTATAAGAGATCATTCACTGTGTGTAGATACAAACAGTACAAGAGTTCAGTCACTGTCTGTAGATACAAACGTTATAAGAGTTCAGTCACTGTGTGTAGACACAAGCAGTATAAGAAATCATTCACTGTGTGTAGATACAAACAGTACAAGAGTTCAGTCACTGTGTGTAGATACAAACAGTATAAGAGTTCAGTCACTGTGTGTAGATACAAACAGTATAAGAGTTCAGTCACTGTGTGTAGACACAAGCAGTATAAGAGATCATTCACTGTGTGTAGATACAAACAGTACAAGAGTTCAGTCACTGTGTGTAGATACAAACGTTATAAGAGTTCATTCACTGTGTGTAGTCACAAACATTACAAGAGTTCAGTCACTGTGTGTAGATACAAACAGTATAAGAGTTCAGTCACTGTGTGTAGACACAAGCAGTATAAGAGATTATTCACTGTGTGTAGATACAAACAGTATAAGAGTTCAGTCACTGTGTGGAGATACAAACATTATAAGAGTTCAGTCACTGTGTGCAAATACAAACAGTATAAGAGTTCAGTCACTGTGTATAGACACAAGCAGTATAAGAGATTATTCACTGTGTGTAGATACAAACAGTACAAGAGTTCAGTCACTGTGTGGAGATACAAACAGTATAAGAGTTCAGTCACTGTGTGTAGATACAAACAGTATAAGAGTTCAGTCACTGTGTGGAGATACAAACAGTATAAGAGTTCAGTCACTGTGTGTAGATACAAACAGTACAAGAGTTCAGTCACTGTGTGTAGATACAAACATTACAAGAGTTCAGTCACTGTGTGGAGATACAAACATTACAAGAGTTCAGTCACTGTCTGTAGATACAAACAGTATAAGAGTTCAGTCACTGTGTGTAGATACAAACAGTATAAGAGTTCAGTCACTGTGTGTAGATACAAACAGTATAAGAGTTCAGTCACTGTGTGTAGACACAAGCAGTATAAGAGATCATTCACTGTGTGTAGATACAAACAGTACAAGAGTTCAGTCACTGTCTGTAGATACAAACGTTATAAGAGTTCAGTCACTGTGTGTAGACACAAGCAGTATAAGAGATCATTCACTGTGTGTAGATACAAACAGTACAAGAGTTCAGTCACTGTCTGTAGATACAAACGTTATAAGAGTTCAGTCACTGTGTGTAGACACAAGCAGTATAAGAGATCATTCACTGTGTGTAGATACAAACAGTACAAGAGTTCAGTCACTGTGTGTAGATACAAACAGTATAAGAGTTCAGTCACTGTGTGTAGATACAAACAGTATAAGAGTTCAGTCACTGTGTGTAGACACAAGCAGTATAAGAGATCATTCACTGTGTGTAGATACAAACAGTACAAGAGTTCAGTCACTGTGTGTAGATACAAACGTTATAAGAGTTCATTCACTGTGTGTAGTCACAAACATTACAAGAGTTCAGTCACTGTGTGTAGATACAAACAGTATAAGAGTTCAGTCACTGTGTGTAGACACAAGCAGTATAAGAGATTATTCACTGTGTGTAGATACAAACAGTATAAGAGTTCAGTCACTGTGTGGAGATACAAACATTATAAGAGTTCAGTCACTGTGTGCAAATACAAACAGTATAAGAGTTCAGTCACTGTGTATAGACACAAGCAGTATAAGAGATTATTCACTGTGTGTAGATACAAACAGTACAAGAGTTCAGTCACTGTGTGGAGATACAAACAGTATAAGAGTTCAGTCACTGTGTGTAGATACAAACAGTACAAGAGTTCAGTCACTGTGTGGAGATACAAACAGTATAAGAGTTCAGTCACTGTGTGTAGATACAAACAGTACAAGAGTTCAGTCACTGTGTGTAGATACAAACATTACAAGAGTTCAGTCACTGTGTGGAGATACAAACATTACAAGAGTTCAGTCACTGTCTGTAGATACAAACAGTATAAGAGTTCAGTCACTGTGTGTAGACACAAGCAGTATAAGAGATCATTCACTGTGTGTAGATACAAACAGTACAAGAGTTCAGTCACTGTGTGTAGATACAAACAGTATAAGAGTTCAGTCACTGTGTGTAGATACAAACAGTATAAGAGTTCAGTCACTGTGTGTAGACACAAGCAGTATAAGAGATCATTCACTGTGTGTAGATACAAACAGTACAAGAGTTCAGTCACTGTCTGTAGATACAAACGTTATAAGAGTTCAGTCACTGTGTGTAGACACAAGCAGTATAAGAGATCATTCACTGTGTGTAGATACAAACAGTACAAGAGTTCAGTCACTGTGTGTAGATACAAACAGTATAAGAGTTCAGTCACTGTGTGTAGATACAAACAGTATAAGAGTTCAGTCACTGTGTGTAGACACAAGCAGTATAAGAGATCATTCACTGTGTGTAGATACAAACAGTACAAGAGTTCAGTCACTGTGTGTAGATACAAACGTTATAAGAGTTCATTCACTGTGTGTAGTCACAAACATTACAAGAGTTCAGTCACTGTGTGTAGATACAAACAGTATAAGAGTTCAGTCACTGTGTGTAGACACAAGCAGTATAAGAGATTATTCACTGTGTGTAGATACAAACAGTATAAGAGTTCAGTCACTGTGTGGAGATACAAACATTATAAGAGTTCAGTCACTGTGTGCAAATACAAACAGTATAAGAGTTCAGTCACTGTGTATAGACACAAGCAGTATAAGAGATTATTCACTGTGTGTAGATACAAACAGTACAAGAGTTCAGTCACTGTGTGTAGATACAAACATTACAAGAGTTCAGTCAATGTGTGTAGATACAAACATTACAAGAGTTCAGTCACTGTGTGCAGATACAAACAGTATAAGAGTTCAGTCACTGTGTGTAGACACAAGCAGTATAAGAGATTATTCACAGTGTGTAGATACAAACAGTACAAGAGTTCAGTCACTGTGTGTAGACACAAGCAGTATAAGAGATTATTCACTGTGTGTAGATACAAACAGTATAAGAGTTCAGTCACTGTGTGTAGACACAAGCAGTATAAGAGATTATTCACTGTGTGCAGATACAAACAGTATAAGAGTTCAGTCACTGTGTGTAGACACAAGCAGTATAAGAGATTATTCACTGTGTGTAGATACAAACAGTACAAGAGTTCAGTCACTGTGTGTAGATACAAACATTACAAGAGTTCAGTCAATGTGTGTAGATACAAACATTACAAGAGTTCAGTCACTGTGTGTAGATACAAACAGTACAAGAGTTCAGTCACTGTGTGTAGATACAAACAGTATAAGAGTTCAGTCACTGTGTGTAGATACAAACAGTATAAGAGTTCAGTCACTGTGTGTAGACACAAGCAGTATATGAGATCATTCACTGTGTGTAGATACAAACATTACAAGAGTTCAGTCACTGTGTGTAGATACAAACAGTATAAGAGATCATTCACTGTGTGTAGATACAAACAGTACAAGAGTTCAGTCACTGTGTGTAGATACAAACAGTACAAGAGTTCAGTCACTGTGTGTAGATACAAACAGTATAAGAGTTCATTCACTGTGTGTAGATACAAACAAAAGCTAGTTAAGTAACGCCAAGTCACGCAGACCAACCACCGAAACAAGCCATCATATATTTATTGCATTGCGTAACATTAACGCATTACTTCGGTCACCGGTGATTAGACGTGAACTTGACACGCGTAGTTAGGCCTGTATACTACAACGCTTTTCCTTTCACTGATGAAGTCAAATCAAGGTAAGGTCGAGGTCGACTGCACGGCTCCCGGTGCAATGACTTCCCGAAATGTTACAATTTTTCCCCCTTCTTTTATGTACAAAGGAATTAAAAGTTTACTTTGTATGGAAATATAACGCCGCCGTGATGTGTTTAGATAAGAAACACAAAATATTCTCTCGTTGTTTTAGGTTATTTTTTTATTATTTTTATGTTATTTCTATAGTGGTCGGGGGTACGTAGTACTATGGCTTTAATTATTTGTTTAACAATCTTATCCGAATTATTTGTGTAAATTTTTTAACAAATAAATATTAAACGTTAAATAATTAAGGTCAATAGCGGGTTTCAAACTCGCGTCTTCTAATTGAATCATAGCACTAAGCTGCAAAAGCAATATAAATAATACTGCCAATTTTCAAGAATACTAATTATGTGTATAAAGTATACGGCAGCGTGGTGCTTTATTCGTGCTATGCAAATTTCTACTTTTACTTCATACAAAGAAGCCCTGGACCCGCATAAAAAAGAATTAAACTAGGGTTAAGGGTGCTAAAACTATTATTTCCAAAGTACGTTGTGTATAGAAAGAAACAGTTTGCTGAATGCGTGATGGATTGACCATCATCCACCTCCTCTCAACTCAGGAACATGAAGTGATAACATTGTTTGATCAGGCATAATTTGTGACCCATATAAATCTGTTTTAAAATAACGATCATTAAAAAACACATTTTTTCAAAATCTTAAATCGGGGTTGCTTTCGAAACAGGAGATATAAATAATGAGAGAAAGTGTGTATCATGCAAGTTTGGTTTGTGGGGGTGTCTTTTAAACAACAGTAATCGTGACACGCAGCTGTCTCGCAGACGTGAAAGCAAATAAAGTTTGTGTGATGAAATATTTTTTTACACTTATTAAAATTTGATTTTGCCGTCACAGTCAGCGTTAAAATCTGCGTTACTTGTCACTTATAAACATCATATGTATTATTTCTCGAGTCAGCATCCCTTTTTCTCAGCACATACTATTCGTACAGGCATAAATGAGGTATCTTTAGGAAGATTTTTTTAACCGGTTTCTGACATTGTAAAACGATTTTGCTCTAAAACTTACTGTTTGTGGAAAATTTTAACATAAAAGACACTTTTAACTGTCATAGATCATGGATGCGCATGCGCGGCATCACAAATCAGACAATATTTTGTATATTTTACGAAGCTAACTTATTAATCACGTATAGACAATCCCATTACAATACCTCCTTTTTGCATAACGCGCTTAGAACAATTTCAATATCTATTTAAAATTCATTGTTTTGGACACTGTTTTTACACAAATATATTTGTGATTTCTCCCTCCATCGTGCATTTATCTATTGTTAATACGGACATCATAAAATACGATCAATTAAAATGTCAAAATACAGTTAGAGGTTACCAAACATGCCATTTCAGTTGACTAAAAGACAGTTACCTATTAAAATTGCGTTTGCTATCACTATAAACAAGTCGCAGGGACAAACACTTCAAAGAGCAGGATTGTATTTACCTGTCGTCTTTACTCACTGACAATTGTATGTAGCCTTTTCAGGGGTAACTAAACATGTTTGTATCCATTAAAGAAAATGAAATACTTATTAAAAATGCTGTGTTTGCTTAAAACTTTCGCACGAGACCCCTGCGAAATAAAATTTTAAAACGTAATTTATGGAGATTTCTGTAATGCTATCCGAAATCGATTTACATGCCTAGTTTGCTTCAAATAGAACTAAACCATAATGGTTTTCACAGTCTCTCAAAGCATGTTCTAAAGATCAAGATCGACGCTCATTTAATGGTCTCGGATCTGGATTTTATCCTGATGGCCGCTCCAATAGCTCATTTTCTAATAAAAATTCACAAAAATAAAAAGTTCGCCGCTATTACGTCATTTAAATTGCTTAAGATCCGTTAAATTCGCTCCGTTACGTCTAAATTGTAAGATCAGCTGTTAGCCTAGATATTGAACATGTAAACAAGCTATTGCAACGTTTTATTACTAATTAAAGGTATTGTGCAAACTGCACTACCCACATCACGTGCATTAAAGTCTCTTTCTTCCTGGACACTGTACAGTCACGGTCCGGCAATATCAAGATTTAAATTTATCAAAGCAATCTGACCACGGTCCATTAAACAGGTGCCTTAGCACACGGTCTGTTGTCTGTTACGTGTTCGGGTCAATCAAGGCCTCCTTGATTGGGAAAGGTTTTATTAATACTTTGGCTATCACGCAGGCAGTGCTATATTTACGTTCACTTCGGCGTCAAATTGCATTTTGCTATTTTATAGTAACACATTCTTCCGTACGATAAAAATAAACGTACGTTTTTTTAGATTCGATAGGTTTTGCATTCTGTGACCTTAACACAACTCTAGCGTTTAAACGATAAAAACAATTATTGACCGAGCGAAGAGAAGAACAATTTATTTTTTTATTTATTTTCCCTGTTTCGAAAGCAACCCCGATTTCAGATTTTGAAAAATATATTTTTTAATTGCCGCTATTTTAAAACAGATTTATATGGGTCACAAATAATGCTTATTAAACCATGTTCTCATTTCATGTTCCTGAGTGGGGGAGTGGGGGAGGTGGATGACGGTCAATACACACAGTATCGGTTTCAACTTGAACGTTTGGCTTTTGATTTGTATGTTTGTTTCTTATGCAGTTTTGGCCAAACGTGTTGACCGATTGTTTTTAAATTTTAGTACGGAAATATCTTGTACAAAGCCTAAACGATGTATGTGTTATTTTTTTCCTACTCACTCCCGTTTCAAAATGGCGGTCTCTTGTTTACAATAGAAGAGTTTACGCAGTTTTAGCCAAACGCATCGACCGATTGTTTTGAAATTTCGTACGAAGGTAGAAATTTTGTATAAAGCCCAAATGGCGTAAGATTTTTCCCAATTTATCTCTGTATTAAGATGGCGGTTTCTGATTTAATGATGACGAGTGTCCGCAATTTTAATCAAACGCATTGACCGATTGATTTGAAATTTCGTACGACAGTACCTTGTATGAGTAAGATTTCCCCCCACTCGCTTCCTTTTAAAAATGGCGAGCTCTGATTCAACGTTTGTGGTTATTTCTGTAATACTGGCTGAACAGCAAAACCTATTTTAATTTTGATCGCTTCATGGAGAAAGAACATAAAATTTCCAATAAAATTGGTCCAGTAACATTTCTCGTAAATATTACGGTTCCCGGTTAAATTGACGGGGACAGTTACGATTGCTGTAGAGGAGCGCTCTATTTATTAATTAAGGATATACTGCGAGGTCTACTGTTGGATATACTTTTAACTATGATAAAACGCGATTGTGTTCCTTTATTTTCATATAGTTCACTTTCCTACTAAACACAATAAACGTGACAGTTTTAGATTTTTTTTTTTATTTTATTTGTTATGTGAAAAGCACATTGAGGCTATTGCCTACCTAAATGTAATTGTGAGTGTAAAGTGTTAAAGTCGTAAGTGTAGTGTTGTAAGTGTTAGTGTTTGTGTGTGTTTAGACTCGGGTACCGCGAGGGAAGTCTAAATTCTCTCAATAGGTGCAGCTAGTCTGCACCCTGCGGGTTTTATTATTTTTACATTATGAAAGACAAGAAAGTTTTCAGGTTCCGTGAATCGGTCAAGTGTTTTTTATGTTTGTCCCTTTGTGTATTTGTTCACATAGTTAAACGCTAAAGCAATTAACTGATTTTCATTAAATTTGGGCGTGCATGTGAGTTCATATTTTGGAAAAAATTTGAATTTTTCGAAAATTTAAAATCTTAAATTTAATAAAATTTGGATCATTTAAAATCCAGCTAAAACAAAACGAACGGATCGCCCAAAATTTAGTTAGGAATTTATAATTAAAAGCCCGATACATCGGTTAAATTGTATATCTATTCATCAGAATTACCTCAAATTATAGTTATGAATCTTCATATGAATAAAATTTAAACAAAATCAGTTTTAGTCGAATGTGAACTATTTGTGCGTATTACAACTTTACTTTCTGTTTGTTTGTGAGGGCGAAATGTTACAATCTAATTTAAATTCACTTCTCGACTACTTTGAACACTGACGCTTAAGCATACGTAAACTCGATGACAATTTGATTTTCAAATAATTGATCGTGTTGCGTTAGCTTTATAAAGTTATACATGTAAATTTTACAAACACATTTCATGCCTGTGTTCTACTTTTTAGTTCATTCGGTAAAACTGAGTTTTCGAAGCTTGTGTCGATTTTAATAATTTTTACACCAAGAACGTTTTATTATACGCCCAATATTAATATCCAAAATATAAAAGTGAGGAAACAACGGAAAGTTACAGATAAATGAAAATAAAAGTGACAAACATAACCTCAAAATGACTACCGCGAGAAAGTGGGAAATGTGTTTTTCATCGCGAAAATGATTAATGAAATGCGTGTTAATAAAAAATATACACTTTTTTAAAAAAACAACTTCAGAACTTGACTCGGTTTTGGATATTTAACTCAGTTGTTTGGTATAACTAGTAGTGCATAAAGGTACTAACCTTTGTAACGAGTGTGATTGCGGTGGATATAAAGCCGCCGCTGCTTTTATGTCCAAAAATTGCCGTTAACAATTGCTAAAATGGTTCCGTAATAAATGGCTAAAAATCGTAATTTATCGCATTAAATTTAATCTTCCGCAGATCAACATCTCTCAACGAAATGATATAGAATATAATGAATCAAAAAAAATTGTTAAAAACAACACTTTTGTAAAAATCACGAAAAGTCAGAAATACCGTTCATTTATACACAGTGCGATACAAAAACATAGAAAAGGCTTTATTTCTGAAATTGAGAAAATTAACAAGCAGCCATTTCAAAGCTCTTGACGTCAGCTATGTACAGGTGTTCCAAAATTACTATTATACAGGTGTCCTAAGAAATTTCAAAACGTGTTTTTGTTAAATATTTTTTTCCATAAAATGCATATCAAAAAGTTTTATTCTAATTTTTTTGAAGTAATAATTTCACGTACCAAGTAATTTATATTTATTATCACAACATCACTTTGTTTAGAACACCATCCAATGATGGAGTCCTATATATTACACACATTCATGTGGATACACTTACATAATACACTATTGTTCACTAATATCTAAGGGTTTTGTTCTTTTCCGTGTTATTTAGTAAGCAAATCACTTCAGGATTTATATGATTTTCAGTCTATTCTTGTGCATGGTTGCTTATCTCTTAATTTCTTCTACAACTGTACTCATCCTGAGATCACGATGAAGGTCATCGTTAAGTACGAACCATAGCGCATTAACTATACTTCGCAGAATCTTGAGAAAAATTTGAACATTTCTTAGTGCAGCCCCACAGCTGTATTCCATAAGTTCAAATTGACTTTAATATTTGCTTGTATATCAGAAGTTTATTATGGAGGTCTAAAGTAATTTATTCTTCTAAATAAACTTTACTTTTCGGTGAATAATTTGTTCAATCATTTGAAGTTTTTGAGATATTTCTGTTTTTATGTCAGCGTGGAAACGGTTTCGATACTCGGGTACTATTAAGTTAGAAACACGTGCAACCAGTAAATTTAAAGCTTCAGTGTGCTTCAAAAAGGGCGATACAAATTCGTAGCATGCAGTGTTTCAGATTGATTGTTTAATTACACTGTCCTGTAAACAACATTTTTTTAAATCATTTTATAGGCTGAGAATTTTAAAATAAAGAGAAGGATCGTCTTACTACATTAGTAAAAAATTGAAATATTTTTAAAACTGTTTTTTTCACTAATATGTCAATCTTGAATACAAAAAATATACAAAAATTTTGATATGCTTATATTTAAAATATCCTATAAAATGCATTTTGTAATTTTTAGTACACCTGAATTGCAATATCGGATTATTATGTAAGTAGCTAATGTCAGCTTTTAAAACGATTGGTTGCACGTTTTTTTTCAATTTGAGTAAATCTTGAAAAATCAAGTCGTTTTCAAATTTTTGTACCACTCTGTATAAATATTCATCTTTTTTATCGCCGTTTATTTAGCTTCTCAGCGTTGCACCAAGATGACCTTTGCGCGGTCAAAGTCTTCACTTTCAATGCAAACATTGCAATAAAAATTTCACAAAGATATCCTAAGCAATTGACATGCTGTCAGTTACGAAATAAGTGTGTTTCCATGCGTGACGGCTTATTTGGTCTTATTACGTTAAGCTACAAAATTTAGCAAGACTTCCTTGATTGGGCAACTTTTATCTGTCAATCCCGAAACCATCCTTTTTCTACCGGTCGTTACATCGCCAGCGATTAAAGGTTTTATTTGCCCCAATTTAACTTTTCGGAGAGGAAATTTGGAACACCATTTTTGTCCACTTACAAAATTACTGATTAGATTCCAGGACCTCCCTGTAAACAACATTCCTAGTTTTAACAGGATTAATGCGTTCTTGCTTTTTTAACCCTTTAACTTTAGTTGAAACTTTCTAAAAACCAAGAAAAACTTTATAGCAAACGTTTAACTTCAACGTTTTTATTATTAGAGACTGTATAATCGCTTTTAGGGAATTTTAGTTTTTGGAAACGATCTCTCAGTATGCGCAATGAATACAGAATCTATAAGAAGGACACTTCTTGCATGGAAGTCAGCGCATTTTATTCGACCGATAATGCTACTTGGTTTCCCCGTCAATAGGCAGCGCTGCATGTTTTTTTCTAAACTTGCAGCTCAGAGAGAGATAGGTGTAGGGAGAGCATTCTCTCTCTCTCTCTCTCTCTCTCTCTCTCTCTCTCTCTCTCTCTCTCTCTCGCTGTCTGTCTGTCTCCTGTCTTTCCCTCTCCAAATCCTACCCTAACGCTTGACCTGTTTGAGAAATTATGACTACAGGGTCAACTTGTGAATGTTATATTTGCAAACAAGTAATGACCTCTTCCCGCCCGTCATCATTGGTTCTGTCATTGAACAATAGATTCTGTATTCATTGGTATGCGTCTAGGACTGAAGGGTAAAATTAAAAAAAACATATTTAGCTTGTAACATTCAACGATTTAAATAACAACATGATTTTCAGTTTGTACACTAATTTTAACGTTTATTCCAACCCCTTAGTTTTGATTTTTTTAACGATTTATTATTTTTAACCAAATACATCTTTCACACAAAATTTTAATTCCTACGATTAAAAATAATTACACTTGTTAATCGTTCGAGGTGGAACTTTTGGAAACTCTTTCGTTGCGGACCTCAAAAGCTTAAGATAAATCTGTATAACTATGAACTCTCTACACTGGGTCTTTTGGACCTGTAGATACAGATATAAAATGAAAAGTTCGTTTTTACCCAGTTATTTGGACTCTAGCCTCTAGTATCGAGCACAATATTTATAATTATGGCTGAACTTTTAATCCGTTTACATTTAATTGTCAGAGGCAATGGCTATAGCGTACTGTGTTTGGGAGAAATGGAGGAACGTTTTCAAGAATGCACATGTATACTGAAAGTCAGGCAGTGATTAAAGCACATGTTGGTCCAACAATAAAGTGTACGCTGGTCAGAGAGTTTTGTAATATCTCAATACTCTGGCCCTTTAAAACCAGGTTACTTTACATCGGGTAAATGGGCACTAGGGGACTGGAATCTGCATCTGAATATATTGGCCAAAGCAGAGATCGCTCTGTGCCTGGCTGGGTGTGCTCTCATGTCTTGAGGATCAACAAGCATCACCAGGAAAGGTGGGACAATTTTAGAAGGTGTACCTTCTAAGTCCTTCTTGGAAGACTTGGAGGGATAGTAGGAATCTTGGACAGAGGACGACAGGAAAACCATAGGACTCATTACAGAGCATAGTGGTATGAAGGTACACATGAAGAGGATTTGAATGAACCACTGTATAAAGTATGCAGGAAGATTAAACTGCAGGTCCATATGATCTTCGAATGTGAGGCTCTTGCCGGTAGGAAAAATAGGATGTTTACCTTCCAGGACCCAGAGGACCTCCAACGAAATAAGCTAATCAGTAGACTTCTAAGACTCATTGAGGGACCCAGTCAACTGAACTAAAATTCGGCAGGTTTATTTTTAGCAAAGCCAAGGGCCACACATACCCTAACGTTTAGTAAATCCAATCTTATATTAGGGGTGTTAGAATATTCAGATGTCTTCCAAATTGGTAAATTGGTTCATACGGGTGGATGGCAGTTCTAGTACGCTCACGATCGAAATTACGGTCTGATTCGATTCAAATTTGGCACAAAAATCGATTATGGCAATATCTTGGACAGGTTTCGTTAACCAACAAAATTTGTTCAACAGTTTTAAAATAACGGGCATTTCAAATGTCTTTAATTTTTTTGAAAATCATATTTCACCATCGTAATCAGCGTTACAAAGCTGCGTAAAATGGCAATTTAAATTTTCTAAATCCTTGTCATTACGAATATTTTTGACGGAGGTCAGGATTCATTTTTCTATTTTCAATATGCAGATTTTAAGATTGATTATGGTTATGAAATCAGAATTTCAGAAGGTGTAAAAGAATGAAAAATATTTTTGAAAATTTGTTTCTATCACGACAACCAGACAGCTGCGTGCCGCGATTATCAATAATATCTTACATTTGATTAATGTAACATATTATTGATATCTTACATTGATATTATTGATATCAACAGTTAAATAATCAATAATTTCGCTTAAATTATTGATTATTTAACTGTTTCAGTTAAATTTGACTTACCAATTTAACCGTAAGTCAAATTTAACCGAAATTGGTCCTTACTTTATTCTCCACTAATGTATACATAAACGCACGCGCATGCGCGAGCACACACACACACACACACACACACACACACAATAAAAATAACTTTTTTCGACTCAGAAGTAGGAGTACACGATATAAATATAAATTATTTATTATAACTTTTTTAAAGTTTGTAATTCCCTGACCACATATTTAAGTGAAGTCATGCAATCCACAATCTAGGCTCGACTAAGGACAAACTCACTCTCTCTCTCTCTCTCTCTCTCTCTCTCTCTCTCTCTCTCTCTCTTTTGACTTTGTAAACGTGATTCAAGGATTAGAAAATGTTGTCCTGAAGAAAATGGTCGAACGACGAGATTAATGTTGATTTAAAAACAAGAAAATTGTCCAATTCAATTCATAAAATTACTTTAAAATTAGATTTTTTTAAATGTAAATTTGCATTTTTAGTGAGATTTAATTATTTAAAAATTAGCTCTGATAGCTGCCATCATGGTAAAACCCAGAACAGTTTGTACACGTATATTGTATACATATTTATATGTATATTTACCGTTATATATATATATATATATATATATATATATATATATATATATATATATATAATTTTAAGTCGAAAAGCACAATGAGGCTATTATCGCCTCCCTAAATGTTAGCGTGAGTGTAAAGTGTAGTGTTGTAAGTGTGTGTGTTAGACTCGTGTACCGCGAGGGACGTCTAAATCCTCTCAATAGGAGCAGCTAGTCTGCACCCCCTGCGGGATATATATATATATATATATATATATATATATATATATTATTTATTTATTTATTTATTTATTTAACAACCTCCGAAAATGATCTAGAGGTCAAGATCGGTGGTTATTTCAATGTGCCGGGTTTGGGTCTTACCATGATGTCAGCTCCAATAGCTGAAATTTCCAATTGAAATTTGCTAATATCATATTAACAGGCTATATCTGTTTATGTATGTTAACACTAGCGTTCGTCGATCCAGTTTGATTCAAAATTTTATAAAAAATCGATTCTGGTAATAGCTTGGACATATTCTTTACACATAAATTCTGTTTAACATAAGTTATATTTTTTGGAAATATAATACCAGAATCGTAATCAACCTTAAAATCTGCATAAATTTCTTTGTAAATTTTCGTTCTAATTTGAAAACTTGAGTGTAAATGTATGCAGACTTTAAAGCAGATTTGTGGTTGTAAAATCAGATTTCTTTTTAAATGAATGCAAGAAAAATGTATCAAGTAAATTGTTACTGTTTATAAACTCACTTCCATCATGTCAGTAAAATAGCTGCAAAAGAACAGCTACAAAATAATGTGAAAAATATCTGAAAATAATCGCTGTGATTGTTTTTATATAACCTCTTTATACAGTGATTTAATTTAATATAACTGAGTACGTGTAAGATTTTCTTACCATTTATTTGGAAAGATCATTTCGAAGTATTTCTTAAGGCTTGTTGTGAAATCCTACTGTTAGGCCTACCAGCGTCCTTTTTATACAAAAAAATTATTGCTGGGAAAAATTGAGTCACATCAAGTCAGCCTCGTTCCAGATTACTTGACGTTTTTTAGAGTTCTTATTTACAACCAAGGTTTTGGAAGTGTAACAAGTCCATATTAGCTTTGACTCACAAAACATTTAATAGTAACTTTAGAAGATAATGAACCTGTTCGCCAATAACTAGTCAAAGGAACCTTCACGACTTACTGAAGTGCTTCACGATCCTTTTGGAACCTTTGCATCCTCAACAATTTGCAGTCTAGACGAGCGGCAGCCACCCCTAAAATTACAGGGTACTGACCAGAATTTGGGGAATGTCTAAAATTGGTCATGCTTCATGATTTCGAGGGTGCTGAATCTGTATCCGGTGTTATTTTTAATTTTTAAGTTGTGAAACATGGTCAAAAATGTTTGCGTCTAACCTAAAAGTTGAGAAAAACGATCCCTGTTTTTTTTTTAGTGTTACACTCGCTACAACTTTGCCCCATCTAAATGTTTCTTTTTGAAATTGTTATAGCATAAACTTGACATTACCTTCGTTGTTGAACTGAATTTTGAATTTTGTGCATTGTAATATAGAACTTTCATCTGACAAAAGGCGTTGACTTTCAGACACGTGCGGTGTGGCGTGATTGTGAGTGACTAAACATCGAAAGAACACTCAATTTTTTTTTTTTTTAACGTCCGACTATTGTGCACACTTGGGCTAATGCAGACGATGGGATGATTTATAGCATATGAAAATGCCAAGCCCTCGCCGGGAATCGAACCCGGGTCCTCAGGGTGAAAGCGTAGTACGCTATCCACTAGGCCACCGAGGCGGCAAGAGGACACTCAAACCAAGTAGGCCTATAACAAAATCATACTTTTAAATATTAATTATTTTATCTTCTTAACTGATAGCGGTCACAGCTAAAAATGTAATCGGTAAACAACACAGGAACTAAGTTACACAACCCAGTTCCACTTACCAACACCGAAAACATCCACGCTAAATTCGCGAACTTCTCTCCCGGCTTTCAAACAACACCTACCAGTACTCGCTTCCCTTATCTCGGGTCTCAATTTCGCTTAATCGGATCTTATTACATTTCTACCCAGGCATTACTGCCGGCGCACCACCTCACATCTCCCGTACAGAGTAGCTTTATCGTGATTGGTGCGTTCTTTCTCTGGTTTAAACAGTGGATTTATTTAACTCATGGTTTCGGCAGAACATCGAGGAGGACCATCTACAACAGAACAACTCTACAAGACAGCACCACTTGTTCGGGAGGAAATAGGAGGGATCCAGCCAATTTTAAAGAAGAACCAACGGACTTTTTACTTTCACCTCACCATTCCAAACCGGAAGAGTGCCTCACCAGTGCACGTCCGGACTTGTACTACTTCTCCCGGCGATAACAACAATATTTTCTGTTTACTTTAACGGTATTCAAGAATAACAACTTTGTCTTTGTTACACTTAGGTGTCGGTAATTTTCTATTTACTTGCTGTATTTCGTAATATAATTTTTCTTTTTATATAAAGGCAATAATTAACTTTGTTCTTAAGAATAAATAAACCAGTTTCAACATTAAACAACCTGCGTATCAATAATTTGTACCTTGCCGAAGTACCCGAAATATTTTGACTTAGGCCTATAGATTTTTATTTGCATCTTAAATTACAATCAGTGCATAGAAACGTGGTCTAACTTTATATGCCCAACTCACTGCTAATACATATTAATTTCAACATGTCCAATTCAAGATGACAATCGTAAAATACCAACTTTGTCAAAATTAAATGCAATTGCTCAACAACCACTGAACTGATCTCGTATACCGCTTTGAAAGAATCAGTGATCAAAAGCAACAATCAACTGAATGAAGTGAAAACCTGACGTATATTACAAATTTAATATTTCTGAATTAATAATAGGCCTACAGCCATCGCTTGTTACTGAATTTCCATTGGAAAAATGAGCTCTTGGATCGTCCATTTTGGTAAAAACCAGAACCGGGACTTTGAAATAAGCACTGATCCTCACCGTTCGCAATTATGGTCCGATTTTATTCAACTTTTTTATTTAAACTTGGCACAAAAATCGATTATTATAATAGCTTGGACAAGTTCGTTAACAAGTAAAATTCGTTCAACAGAATCGAAATAGCGGTCACTTCAATTTTTTTTTATTTAGGCCTGTAACTATTTTGCCTTTACCGTTATAATTAGCGTTTTGAATTTTCAAATTTGACGGCGGTCAGGGTTCATTTCCGTAAATATTTTCAATGTAATTTGAAAAAACTAATGCAGAAACGAATGCTGATTATGATGGTGAAATCAGAATTTCAAAAAAAATTAAAATAAAGTGAAATTCGGTTCTATCACGTCAGCGAGACATTTCATATATCCTGTCTTGAGCGGTTTGTAACACGCAAAGCTGTTTGGTCGCTGGTTTTCGTCCGCGTGATACCATCTAAGAACAGCTTTCAAAAAGACACCGGTACAGTAAGATTTGTGTTACAATTATAGGTTATGTTGTAGCTGCGTGCACTCGTGCGTTGTAAGCCGTGCGACAGAGATAAAACACGCGTCGCATTGAGCAATTTGATTGGCTAACCGAAGCACGTGTCGCCGCACCGGTACACGCACTTTGAGAACATTAACAGCAGTTTTAATTACAAGATGGCGGTTTGTACGCAGCAAGACGAATGGCAGGAACAGGATCGGCTGTTTCCGACAATTTCCGTAAACACTAATTTCATAACTAGGCCGCTGTTAGAGTTGAATGTGATTTGACTTTACTGTCCGGGTTGTGTAAAATGATAAAGCCGTGGAATGGGTAGAAACTGTAGAAGTTGTAGGGCTTTCTACATAATTATGTAGACCTCACGTGAATATGTCTACAGAAAATATGAGGTTCAATACAGTGCTCACAATTTTTTCGCGTTTTATACGTTCTAATTAATAAGAATTGGTGGATACTAAAATAAACGTGGCACGTAGCTGTCTCGCTGACGTGATAGAAGCACATTTCCAAAGGTAATTTTATCTTACACTTTTTCAAATTCTGATTTCACCAACACAATCAGCATTAAAACTCTGTAATTAAACTCTCAAGTTATATTGAAAATACGAAAATGAACCCTTTAAATGTCAACGGATTTTGAAAATTAAAATGTTAGTTTATGCAGTTCTTAACGCTGATTGCTATGGTGAAATCAGATTTTTTTAAATGTCAGACTAAAAAGTTATAATTTTCTTAAAGATTTGCAATGACCGCCATTTTGAAACTGTTGAACCAACAATTTTACTGAAGAAAAAACATATTCAACCTATTACTGAAATCGGACTAAAATTGTTAACGTGAACGTGCTAACACACACACGCGCGCGCGCGCGCACGCTCGCCTATACATATAAATTTTAACGCTTCTTCAAAAAGTTGTCTAGAGATAGGTTAATAATCGGTGTTCATTTGAAGGTCTCGGGTCTGGGTCGTACTATGATGGCCGTTCTAATGAAAATTCGCTAATAACGGAACTTTTTTCAAAAACAGCTTTAGAATTGTACGCACTTACGACATAAGCGTATAACTAAGAGGATGTACTAGAAAATTCATTTGGCACATACGTGACGATGATATGCGTCGCGACCTCAAGATCAACACAGTGTAGCAGGAAGGGAACAAATATGAAAATAACGAACGTGACACGCGCATCAAAACAAAACAATTCGTTCAGTTTTTGAAACGATCAATGACGATCAGAACAAAACCTTTTAGAACGATTCACTTATTAAATTTAATATAAGCGCAACGATGTTGTGTGTAATTGAATGTGATTATCGCAAGGGATCTGAGTTCTTAGTCAAGCTTTATCTGAAGATTGTTCGAAAACAGCCACAACAATCTGGACTAATCGGATCACGTGACGAAGTGAAAACTCTACAGTATTGTTGTCGTGAAATCGATTTGAGATTCAGTTGTCATATAGAACTAACGAAACAATGTCAACAATAGAAAAAGTCATTGTTGTACCGAAACCTTTATGGCTATTATTTCTCCTGAAGGTCTTCGTTGGAGGTTTATCTGTTTCAGTTGAAACAAAACAAAAAAAAACAATTCTTTTTGTTATTTATACTTACAACCGTTGATACATGGAGTAAATCCAGTGATATAAGTGAAATAATAACGCATTTGTATATTTTCACAACTTTTTTATTCGAGTCTTGCCAACCAAGGTCTCACTCGTTAGAACAATGTCAAGGCCACTTAACAAACAAAAGTTACAGCTAGTACAATATTATATTTTTTTGTTAGGAAAAAACACTGCACAGGCTTAAAAACTAGGACGAGGGGATAGCGGTTTTAAAAGAAATGAATAAATCTAATTGTTCATTTAAAACTAATACAGATTTAATTAAAGCTAAACGATTTACTTCTAAAATCTCTAAATTATTTAATTTCCTGGGTTTGTTGGTACGTGTAATATTTTAAAATTCGTATTTTTATAAAAATCAGAAACGTTATGAATTTTGGTGTGGTTAGCAGAGCTAGTGTCTTCTTGGCCAAACCTCAAACTTCTATTGTTTTTCTATTCTAATTTTAGAATTTACGACCAGTTTGGCCTACAAAACTAGCTTTACAAATTTTATATATTAATTTGCACATACCACTTATAAACACATTATGTGTTCTACTTTTACAATTATTTTATATTTCATAAATTTGTATCACAATAGAAATATGGCTTAAAATCACGTTTTTTCAACCACAAACTGAAAACGTCCACAGGTAGAAATATTAAAATTTATTTTGTTAGAGTAGAGTAAAGGGTTTGTTATTTTGGTTTTAAAAACATTCATAAATTGCATTAATTAAAAAAATGGTTTATGATTTTAAATTTTCACTTCCACTTAAGATGTTAAGTTTACTTTGTCTATTAAATAGGTCTACACTTTCGGGTCCTAAAGTTTCAATAGATTCTGCATAAAAAATTCGACATTATATGCCTAAACTTATATTTAAGGTTATCCTGGGAATAGGCCTAATTAAAAATAACTGCAATAAATAAATTATTAAAATACGTTTTTTAAAAAAATTGAACAAAAAATAATCTACTAAACGATACTAATAAACTGATAAATATTAACACATATTAATAAAAAAGAATTATGGTTGATTTCTAATAAAAACCTGTATCTCAAAATTGAGAGACTCTCAGATAGCATGAGGAAAAGACGACTTAGTTTTTATTAGTAGGATGAACAGCAGTAGACTTACTAGGCGGATCTTTTTCTTCAGAGATCGGAAAACGAAGAGTAATTGGTTCAGGCTCCAGGAAGACTTAACTGAGCTGGCGATATCAGATGAGATGACACGATGTAAAAACTGCGACTTTTGCATACTTCCAAACTAACATAACTCGGATTTAAGGAAGGCAGCCTCGGATAGAATAAATAATTTACAAAACGCACAAAAGTAATTTGGCGTATAAAAAGAAAAGAATTGTGGACTTTTTATGGCGAAAAGTGGGCTATTATCGCTAATCAAACAGAAAGATAATAAATATTACGAAACACAATAAACAAGTTTAGGAATAAAATCAAAACAATATAAAGGTGAACTGTAAAGCAACTATTTTAGGAAAGAATATGCATTAACCAAACACAATAAAAGTTTAGGAATAAATATGCATTAACCAGACACAGCTAACTGTTTGCTTTTTCCCTCCAAAACGCTTTATTTCATGCACGTGAGCAATAATCGAAAATATATAAAAGTTTGGAAATTACCGGAAGACCGAAATAAATGAAAATAATTCCTCCATAACTAAATCATTGCTATTGTGTAAAATTTAGTCTTTATTTTATCGTCTTATAAGTAACAATCGAAAGTATAAAAACGATGGATTACCGAAAGATCGACAAAAAAATTGTAATACCTCAATAAACCAATCAGTACTATTGAATGGAAAGGTAACGACCGTTAAATATGAGTTAACTATGGTTATATTTAATGCATCCAATTTTTGTGACTAAGTTTTGAACCACACTTAAATAGTGTAGTAAAACTAAAATACTTGTTTGTATTTTTAAGAAATAGTAAACAAAGTTTAATACTAAAAATACAACAAAATATTTATCACAAGTGTAAACAATATTTTTCAGGTTGTTATTGTTATGCATTATTTTTTCCAACTTAAAGGACTTATTTCAATAATTTTGTTGTAGTCTCCGGGAGAAATAGAAGTCCGGGCGTTTACCAAGTCGGTTGCGGGCACTTTTTGGAATTGTGAAATAAATTCGCTTCGTATTTAAAGTTGGCCGGATCCCTCCTACTTCCTCCCGAGCAAGTTGTGTCTCGTACAATTGGTCCTGGTGTTGATACGCTGCTTGTAGTTGTTCTGTAGTGGGTAGTCCTCGATATTCTGCCGAACAACAATTCGACCTGTATTTATACTCGAAATTATGGCGGGAACCATAATTTATCAGAATTCCATTGTTAGAACTAGATAAAGAACGCACCAATCAGAATGAAGCTATTGTAAACGGGAGATGCGACGTGATGCGCCCGGAAGTAATGTCTGGGCAGAAATGTATTAACCTACTATATACCCGAGCACTGCGAACCAATCGAAAGTGAGTAATGGTTGACAGGAGTAAATTAAGTTTCACAGGCTTAAGCTGTTTCCAAGCCGGGAGAGAAGTACAGGGATTTTTAGCGTGGTTGTTTAGGTGTTAGTAAGCGGAATTAGGTTGTGTAACTCAATTTCTATGTTGTGTAGGCGATTACAATATATTCATTATAGTTCTTGTTATTGATTAATAGACATAGACCTATTCCCAGAATAACTTTAAATATAAGGTTAGACATACGGTGTAGAAGGTTTGTAGTATGCCTACTTATTACACAAAATAAACTTAAAATATCAAGTAATGTGCTGTTTATATCTGGAATTTATACACGCTATTAACAGATTTTTTTATTAAATTGGTTAATGAAATTCCTTAACTCCAAAAGGACAAACTTTAATTTGTTTAAGATTTTTGCCTGAGGACGTTTTCAGATTTTTGTGGGTGATTTGGAATGTTTGGAAATCTACAGTATGCATATACTTACTGTATACTGTAAAGTATCTCTACAACTGTAATAGCAGGCCTAAGAAAAGCTCTTACTTTTTTAAGTTCTCCAGTCTGTTTTTATAGTTTTGTTACATTCTTATTCTTCCAAATAACGTTTAAAATTAGTGACTTCTCTTCAGGTTTAATATTGAAATTTTTGCTCTTTTAACTTCGTTCATTTTTATTTTTCCACAGATAACTTTCTTGGTAAATCAAATGTATGTAACCTGATGTAGCCTAAATTTGAAACCAAGAGATTGTGAACATAGAAAGAAGTTATAAAAAAATTACTTGTGGCACTCGTATAAAACTGGTATAGATCATATTCACTAAATAATTTAAGTAGGTCATACACAAATTTAGAAAATACACATTTTTATAAATTAACAAGAACAATAAACATAACCTCAATTGAAATTATTGAAGCAACAGCTGTGGGAAATCAGCTGTTTAAAAGTAGTCACTTCAAGTCTACGTATAACAAGAACAATTATATATGCTGTGAGGTATGCGTTACGGAATCAAACGTGACGCGAATGCAAACGTTTATACACATGTTTTGTCAACCGCGACCGTAAAAGTTTTGAAGCGAAGCTTTTAATGTTAGCTTTGGTGAGAGGAATTAATAGAAAACAGTCTGCGAACAGAAGAATGTAACGGAAATATGGAACAAACGAACAAACGAAATTCGTCTCTCTATTTCTGTCACTTTGTTTCTCTTCCTCATTTCCGATAATAGTACACGCATATTATATGAAAACTTTTTTTTTTTTGTTTAACGTCCGACTACTGTGTACACTTGTGCTAATGCAGACGATGGGATTATTTATAGCGTATGAAAATGCCAAGCCCTACCCGGGAACCGAACCCGGGTTCTCGGGGTGAATGCCTAGTACGCTATCAACTAGGCCACCGAGGCGGCTTTACATGAAAACGTTGTGTTGCTTTGGTTTCGATATTTTTCCTTAGTTTAAGAACACGAACACGTGTACGTAGTAACCTTTTAAAATACATTCGAAATGAATATAAACGTTTATATTGTTAGTTTTTAACAACATAACCTCAAACTTATTATAGCCTATCAGCTGTTCAATGAAATCAGCTGATCGTTACGAAATAATATAAAACAACTGATACCTTACTATAACTACAGTAAATAATATCTAAGCTGGCTTCATGTAATTATTTATTTATTCAAACAAAACCAGATATTTGTAAACACAGATATTTGAAGATATCTTCAAAATTATATTAAGCATAAATATCATTAATAAAACCTTCGCTCTATTGGTAGCTCACTGAATTCCACAAATATACTTTTTTCACTTCAAAAAATTGCTTTTTTAGCCAATCACAGCCCTACATTATTTTATGCATACGTTCTAAACTAAAAATCTCGATAGTTTTACACGATTATTTTTTTCCAAATTATTGTTGATGAAATACACATGATTTAATCTTGTTTACATATTTTATGTTAACTTTGGTTAGGTAAAATGAAACGAAGTTTGGAGAAACGGGCCGCTAAACATTCCACGTGTGCCGCTAACAACAATTTCAAACGAACAATCGAAAACAAAACAACAATGACAAATGTTCTTCACTTCCGGTACAAAGTAAAACGTGCTGGTCCAGTGACAAGGGAATATTTGAACAAACAAGATAATTTAATCTGCTTGTCGATTCATTAAGCCTAGGCCACATGTCAAACTACAGATTCAATTAAACGCGGTGATAGTGTACAAGCACTCTGCGACTGCGCGGCTAGTATTTACTTTCGCTCTGCACGACGTCTTATACAATATCAGTAAATAAATCTGGATAAATAGTTTTTGAAATGATTTCATAGAACAACTGGAGCGTATTACACGCTACGACCGAGTAAAAGTAAACGTATGTTTTTCGTGTGTATTGCAAGATGCAGGTTAATTATGAAATAAACCTATTAAAAAAATTATCGCATGAAACTGTGCATTATTAAACATCTAGAACTAATTACTGTATAATGTAAAATGTTAATCACACACACACACACACACACACACACACACACACACACACACACACACACACACACACACACACACACACACACACACACACACACACACACACACACACACACAACTATAGATGTATGTAGTCAGTATAAGAGCCAGCATTGTAAAACAAAATTTTGAAAGTGAAGGTTAGGATACCATAAACCAAAAATTATAAGGTTATGATACCATAAACCATAAATCATAAGGTTATGATACCATGCACCATAAATCATAAGGTTATGATTAAAATAAATGTACAAAATAACAATTACATTAGTATTACTGGCCTATACAAATAATAGTCAAAGTTGTGACTCCCGTAGTACGCCTAGATCTAAGTCAAGCAAACAGAATCAAACTGAAATACTAGAAGGTAATCCAGTATCCTCAAAAATTGAAATATTTTTAAAAAATTATTTTATAAAGAAACAAACATACAAACTTAACTTTTTATATAGTTTCCGATAAAAGAAAAATGATCTTATCAAACGATAATCAGTAGTTAACAATGGAAGAGCTATAAGAGATTGTCGCAATCCCTAGTGAAGAACCGATATTGGAAGACGGAATAGAAGTGAAAAATGTAAAACCAGATTTCTCAGTAATAATATTCATTCCAATGTTTCCTTAAGATGAACAATTAAATGATCACCTCCTTGAATTTGACTTTTCAGTGGAAAAATGATTGAAGTTTTAAAAAATCATTCGAAGTTTATCCACTTTTTCTCAAAAACGACTCTAACGATTTTTGTGAAATCTTGTATACCAAAGTTTTTTGTTGCCAGGAAATGATTGCGACATGTCTCATATTCATATCTGTGAACATTTGTTAAGTAGGTATATTTTGAATTTTAAAAAATTTAATATAATTTTTTTTTGCAAGGAGTGGTTTTTATAAGGAAACCACTCCTTATAAATAAATAATTGATAAAAAATTAAAACAGTAAAGAAATCTTAATTTAATATATCTATGTGATTAAATCATTCCAAGTTGCTGCATTACATTTTTCAACATTATTTTTTAACGATTACTGTCATAGGGGTGGTTTTAGGGGTTGAAATTTTTCAATTCATCATAAATTATCCATTAGAATGTCAATTGATGTTTTATTTAATTTATTTAAAAAAGATTTCAATCGATTACTTTTTTTAAGGCGAAAAACACATTGAGCATATTATCGCCTCCCTAAATGTAAGTGTGAGTGGAAACTGTTAAAGTCGTAAGTGTAGTGTTGCAAGTGTAAGTGTGTGTTAGACTCAGGTACCACGAGGGACGTCTAAATCCGCTCAATAGGTGCAGCTAGTCTGCAACCCACTGCGGTGTCAATCGATTACAAGCTTGAATCTACAATTTTATAATTATTTGCAAACAGGGGTAGTTTTCTCACTCTAAAAAATAGTAAGCTACCAACAGCACAGGTTAATATTTGAAATAGAGGATAAGTAGAACCTAAATCGAAATTTGCATGCAAATCGGTGCTATTTAATCATTTTAAGTTGCTAAAGAACATTTTGAAGATATATTTTTAATAATAACTATTCTAGGGGTGGCTTTTAGGGGTCAAAACTGTTTAATAAATCATAAATTATGTCCCTTAATGTCAACTGATGTTCATTCAACTTATTTAAAGATGGTTTCAATCAATTACATGTTCGAATGTACAATTATAAAATTATTTTTGAATAGGGGTAGTTTTTACCCCTAAAAATTAAAAGCAACATTTGCACAGGGTCAACTTTGAAGTAAGCAGAACCTAAATCCAAATTTTTGTGCAAATCGGTGCTGTTTGGCAAAGTTTATACAGTATCGCCGTATTTTACTTCAATGACTGGACTAATTGAAGCTTTACGAAAAGAACCAGAAGCGGAAATAAAGTTTATTTTCTCCAAGTGTAGTTTCAGTACAGTATTTTTATTTGTTTTGTAAAATATTCAAGTGTGACTGGTTTGGTGTTAATTTACTAATATTTAGGAACTGGTAATCCTGTACTGAACCTTTGTGTTTACGTTTGTTCATAGTTTTGCTACCCGCAGAACTTTTAAGAACTTAACCTCTGTCGAAAACAGAGAAATCTTAAAACTATGTTTTCATCTTTAAAATAAGACTGCCCTTCTTCATGATTCACTATTTCCACCACGTCCTTATGCAAAATAAATGTATTATTACCACGGGTTTCATGTCCAGCCGGACTACCTTGGGTAGCTTTGTTGTTTTACTAGCTTCATAGTTTTGAAAGTTTCACCATTAAGGGCTACAAGAAAGTTGACATTTGTCGATAAATCTACCGTTATTTTGGTTTAGAAATTATTAAACGTACGCAAATTTTAAATTTATGAATAGTTTACTTCAGTTAGGCCTCTATCATGTAAGAAAGCGCACTGTTTGAATATCATTGGTCGAAACGTTCTAAATATATAAAATAGTTTGTTTAAAAAAAATAAAATGGCTGATAGTAAAAAAAAAAACATTTCCGGGCATACGTTTATATGAACTTTTTTACATATAGAATCAACTGCTGAGTATTGTCCTCAGGGGTTTTAAATCATCCTGTGTAGTATTTCTGAATTATCCATTTTTTTATAAACAAGTTTCATAACAAAAAATAAAGATTTAGTTTGTCTGCAATGAAGAATTAATATTGACGGTTTGTTAAAATTTAAATAAGGTGTCTCAGCTGTTCTTAAAGACCGTCTCAGCTGTGTTCTGTTGTCTAGGTTTCTAGAATTTTCATCCCATTTAAGAATAGTAATCAATTATAATTCGTAAATTGAGTGATTAACTGAAAAAAAATTATGTAGAGTATTAAAAAGTTGAGGACAAAATCCTGACGTTCGTTTAAAAATTCAGGATTATGACTGAAGTTTTATTTTAAAATTAGACCTAAATAGATGATTGGAGAGAAGCTTTGGGAATCTTGCTGGTATGCGAGGGACGTAAAATTTCAAAGAGTAATTCTTTTTTAATTTAAAAAGTATTTTGATCAAATTCATAGAGTGGCATCTATAATAAAAAAGCATTTCATGATAAACAGTTTTGTTCAACAGTGTGTCTTGACGTATCGCAAGCACTTGATAAAGAAATGCATGCCGGGAAACTACTGCAAGTTAATCAACTCATACCTTAAAGACAAAAAGTTCAAAGAAATTTGCAATGATAAGAAATCTTCACTTGACACAATTCTGGCAAGGGTTCTTCAAGGAAGTGTTTTTGGGGCCACTTTTATACATCCTACTTACTACTGATATTCCAACTAATAATAAAACTACTTTTGCTATTTTTGCAAACGATACAATAATTATCTCTGTGCCTAATATTTTATCAGAATAAAGCCGAAACTGCAAGACTCACTTAATCAAATAACACAGTGAATATAAGATTGAAAAATTGCAATCAATCAATCGGAATCAACACCACATATTGTAGTCTCCGGGAGAAATATTAGAAGTCCGGTCGTTTATTGGTCGGCCGCGGGCTGGCGAGGCAATCTTCCGGTTCGGAATGGTGAGATGAATGAAGTTCGTGTCTTGTTTAGAGTTGGCCAGATTCTTCGTATTTCCTCCCGAGCAAGTTATGGTGTCTTGTAGAGTAGTTCCGGGTGTTGGTAGGCTGACGTGTAGGCGATCCTCCTCGATTTTCTACCGAACAACGATTTTCGATTTGTGTACTATTGAAATTGGGGCTAATGCAGAATAAAATAGCATTTATAAATTCCTCGTTGTACAACTGTTGTTTTATAAATATTCGTCATTACATGGAATGATTGAGATGGAGATAAAAAATTATGATGTGCGTATAGGGCTTGGATTTATTGAGGTGTATAATGTGAAGATAACTGAATACGCAAATTCACAAAAGCCACTTCATAGAAGATCGTACACTAGATACAGAGGCATTTTTCTGTATTAGTTCGAAATTATGGCGGGTACCATAATTTCTCAGAAATCCATTGTTAAAACTAGAGAAAGAACGTATCAATCAAAATGAAGTTATTGTGTACGAGATGCGAGGTGATAAGCCACATTAATGTCTGGAAAGAAATGTAATAATCTAGCGTACGATAGACCCGAAATACGCGAGCCATGTGAACCAATCAGAAGCGAATTTTGGTTGACGGGAGTAAACTAAGTTTCGCAGGCGTAGGCTGTTTCAAAGATGGAAGAGAAGTTCGGGGATTTATCGTGGATTTTTTTTTGTGTTAGTGAGCGGAACTAGGTTGTCCAACACAGTTCCAAAAATATTGTTTAGACGATGACTACTCCCTTACTCGAGGGTGGAATCTGTTGCATTAATAAGGTACAATGTGTATGTATGTGGGTGTGTGTTCATATGGCAACTTGTTTGGGTTCAGAAATAATAACAGGTAAAAAAGCCGACTTATTTATCCAAAAATAACATTATTATAAGTTATTTTAAAAACAACTAATTATAAAATACAAATATTTAAATTTAAAAAGTTTAAAATTTATATTATTATTTTTACAATTTTTAATATTACAAGTTCTCGCATTTTCAAAATAACAATATGAATTTTTGCCCGAAATTCAGTTCTGCGCTTATAACTAATAATTAAAAATAACAAATAAAATAAATCGTTCATAAAAACTAAATATACTATTTTCAAAATATGTAAACAAATTTAACAAAAGGAAGCAACATAGATATGAATTAAATTGAATTTATTGACCGTATAGTTTTTGTAATCTCTGAACTATTGAGAGCGATGAGGGGCACTGCACACACTTACACTCACTGGGTAGCATTAATGGTCAGGGTGCTGGTTTCAGGTTGTCTTCCTGTACTTTGACACTGGATCCAGTGCAATGCGTTCTCTCCAGTGTATTGGAGTATAATGAAAGGGCCTTCCCAAAGACAGAAACTGGCATGTTATTTGCAAAATCTGACTGGTTATGTGCACGAATCATCACTGCATTGCCAGGAGAAAACAAGGCAGAGACGGTGGCTGGTAGTGAGCTTGATATTTTGCCTGCTGGCGTTACAGAACTTTGTGTCGTTCCTCAGTCATTTGTTGTGGTGGCTGGTGGGTCTTCGAAAGTTATATCCCAAGATGGCTTCATTCAGTGAAATCCCAATAGCAGTGTTTCTGCTAGTCCAGAGGTTGAATATCCCATGGGCATGTGGTGATTTCATCCGGTATGGACTTAACCATGGAGATGTCGGCTAAGTCTGACTTTTGATTTCTTGGTTTCTCGTTCTGTTGGGTTAACTCTTGGATGATAGATTGGCGTTGTCCATGGGGTGATTTGCAGCTGCTGACAGAAACAAGTCCAATGGTGGCTGCTGAACTGTGGTCCATTGTGTTGGAGTGAGTATTGGCTCTTGGATATTTCCACCTAGGGAAGAATTCTTGGTGGAGTGTAGTAGTGACTTTCATTACTTTGGAGTTACAGATCGGAAACGCTTCAGTCATTGAGTGAAGAGGTCAGTCACAACAAGTATATACCTTTTCTTACCTGAGAGTGGATATGGTCTCAAAGGGGTGGTAGGCTGATGTGGCTGGTTCTGTTGTCATTTTGGCTTCACACAGGAACATAGGAGGCACTAAAAGATGTGTCACTCAGCGTTTTTCCTGATGCTGGCCCAGGTGTAATGTTGCTGAAAGGAGCGCAAAATTTTATCTATAACGCCCGTTTGCAGTCAGGCTTGTTCCAGGGCTTATTTTATTTTGTGTTCATTTCGAGACAGGTGATAAATGACCAAACCCTTAATTATGTGCCAATCCTTTTAATGTTATGACCACTTACATTGTAAATCCATTTTTCTAGCATGTAACATCATACACTCAGCACACTAAACTTGCACTACACTTTTCTTAATCATGAACACAACACTTAATTATACCATGAAGAATTCAGACCGACGGACAGACAGAAAGCAAAGGTGAGCCAATTGTGCTGAGAGGAGTGAGCCGAGTTTTAAATCCCAAACATAACATTTTATATGGGTTCTCCTCCTGCTAGGAGTTTATCACCTGTATTTGGGATAATCGATCCACATGATCTCTTTCTTGAGTTCTGTTGGTGGATCTCATATCCTTTTAAATGTTATTGGAGGATCTCCAACGAATCAGAAATGAACAGATCAACCTGACAGTGATGTTGTCTGTACATTTCATGAACACGTGAAGGAAATCCTGTTTTCTAACCAGTATGACAATTTGGGTTAATTTTGTAACAGTGGTCACTTTATGGTAGTTGTCCAGGATATTTGCAAAACCGCGATTTCTACCACAAAAGCCTATTCAATAAGGAAATTCCACTGCTTTTACTGTCAGGGCACTACATATCCCTTCCTGGGTGACCAGCGGTTGGGCTGTTGTGGTACATGTGCAACAATATTTGCTGTGTGAAATCCACAATGCAGTCTTGTAAACCTTCCAGTGGTAGTAAGTGGAACTACATTGTGTAACTCAGTTCCTATATCGTTTAGGCGATGACACACATAATATTTGCATTGAGGCAAGTTTATTCTAGCCAAACACTATCCATATCTGATCAAAATATACCGCAACTTAACTCAGTAAAATATTTAGGAATGTACTTGAATAAACGTTTAACTTGGAAAATCCATGCTAGTAAAAAAGCAGAGCAAATGAAGCTAAAATTTCGTCAATTATATTGGCTGATTGGGAGGAAATTGCAATTAAATCTCTACAGCAGTTTGTCTATTATACCAATCTGTCATTAAACCTGTGGATGGGAGTAATATAATGTAGAACTGCAGGGGTTGGTTTCTGAGAGTGTCAAAAGAACATCAGAATGTAATTAGGGAAAAGTCAGCTGATAGTTGAGTGCAGAAGCACAACATTTAAGGTAATGTGTCTAGGCTGTAGATTAGAATTTGAAGCCATTTTACTTATTTATAGATATAAGAATAGAACAAAGGTAATCGGCAAAATTCCAATCCATCACCTTTACAATTAATAATGACCTAGGTTAACCAAAAAGATATTATCCTGTAGATGAAATATGTTTATAACAAGAATAACCAAAGTCAAATAACAGACAGTTTAATTATGCTAAAAATTAGAAATGTAGTATCAATGAAATAATAAAAGTAGTTCACTTCAAGATTTATAAATTATTGTGTTTGTTAAATGAAAAAATGTAAATAACAAATACATTAGTATTATCAAATTATACCTATAATAGTCAAAGTTATGACTACAGTAGTAGGCTAAGATTTAAGCCAAGCAAAGTGAATCAAATTCAAAGACTAGAAGGTAATATCCTTCAAAATTAAAAATTTTTTAAAAGAATTATTGTTTAAAAGAAACAATCATTTAAAATTAACCAAAAACCATATATTGCTAACAGATATTTTTGGCAAAGTATTATGAAGTACATTCCAAATTAAACAAGATTTGAGCAGGAGGAATATCCCAAGATAGTGTTTTAGGGCCAGTGCTGTATATCTTCTATACACTCTGGACTTGCCAATACCACGACGATACAGCCACTATATGTGTTGGAAATAGCCTGGAAGGATCAACCAACAAGCTACAGAGTGCCATTAATTTTGTTAATGGACAAAAAGAAGGTGTATTAACTTCCATAATTATACAAATTTATTCTGAGAAGGTTAATTACACTAATACAACCGAATAATTATGTATGACTCTTGGTGAAAAACTTACATGGAAAGTACATATTAAAAAATAGGATGTGCTGAATATCAGATAAGGAATATGTATTGGAAAGAGTTCCGTTATCAGTACACAACGAACTGCTGATAAATCGGCATATTGTAAAACTTGTTTGGATGTATGGTATCCAGTTGTGGGGCTAAATATTACTCAAATGTTCAAGTATTGTGAATGCTCCGTATTATATAAGAAATATAAAATCTACACAGAATAAAGATGGAGACCATCAAAAAGTAATAAGGAGTTCTGGTGTGAATCATCTGGAAAGACTTCGTAATTATAAAAACTTCCAATTAAGAAGAATGGCTGGCGGTAGTGAAGCAGTGTGATGACCATAAAAAAAGGAATAGATTTAGTGCTTTGATGATAGTGGTGAAGTAGTAATATTATCATACTAACTATTGAGTTTTCCCAAACAATTAATAAATATTAGATTAAGCAATTAATAAATGTTGCCTTAAGTCAGTTGTAATATGTAATATTAATTAAAAAAAAATTCAGCAAACTAATTTATGAATGGGTACTATAATTAAGTAGGAACAACACAGACAAATAAAATTAAAAACTTTATTTACAGAAAACATTTTACAATTAATTCAAAACCAAGAACAAACAATAGCTTAAACATTTTTAGTTGTAACCGTTAACAATTTAAGTATAAATCAGTTTTTAAAGGTTTTACTTTGTATAAAAGTTTAATACAAATTTGGCACGATTAAGAGTCAATAATAATAATAATTTAGAAAAGGATGAAATTTAAAATATATTACATATGGATATAAGTTTGTACAGAAGGTTGAGAGTATATCTAAGTGCAAGAACAAGATCATTATGAAAGTAAGAACATATTTTATAAGTATTTATACTAAAAGTGTTATGTACTGTGCTTAAAAATGAATTGTCCGATGAAAGTTTTATAAGTTTTAATATTTATAAAATAATCGTTAGTTTGCTAAGGTTAAAAAATTCAACACCATCTTCAGTTGTTCAAAGTTCCACCTTCTTACTATTGTTGGTCTACACAGAGAAAGTACTGTAATTCCTTAAAAATTCTATAAGCAATTTCAATAGATTTTCAAAGTATGGTGACCATCATAAAACTTTGCACATAAGTTTATGCGGATTTCCACCTGTTGCATCATATGACATCAAACATATTCATCAGTTTTTTAGTAAGTTTTCACTGGAAAATGAGCTCTTGGATCATCCATCATGGATGACCTCTCCTGATCTCTAGAACTTGTTTTAACTGGATCATTAAACTTAATGTGTATGACAGAATTCATACAAATAGAAGTAACAATTACAGTTTTAGGCTACTTGATAAAGCTTGGAAAAGTTCATTAATCAGTGAAATTTGTTTCAAAATGACTAACATTCAAAATCTTAAAATTCGTAACATTTTTATCTTTCAATCTCAGCCCACTTCAATCTCCAGAAATTTTGATGTAACTTATCAAGTAAATACATAATTAAAACAAAATACTCATTAAATATTTTCTTCTTAATAATAATTGTATTTTAGATGTTATATATGTTTACCGTTTGTCTACAAATATATTTATAACTTAAACGTTAAATTATTTACTTGTCAGTTCAAAAATAAGTTGATAAAAATGTGTTTTGTGCAGAAATGTAAAATACTGTACTAGGTTACTTGTACACTAACGGTAGAACCTTAAAAACTATGGTTTTTTTTACACTTGATCGTAAAAGTTAAACTAGAATAAGTAGATCGTGTTTACATCTTAGGTTCTGTTGTCATAATAAAATACTTCCTTACTTATAGGTAAAATTCCAGAATAGGTAATAAGTCTATTAAAAATTAAATGCGAGGTATTTAAAATAATTTGTCTATACCACATTTCCAAAGATGTTTCACTCTGTTCGAAGCAGTATTGAACTTTGTGCATAACTCAAAACTTCAAAACAATTCTTTACTGCATATAAAAATTTTGACAGAATTATTTATATGGGGTAACTGATAAATACTTGCTTGAATATGTCTTGGTGTAAAATCACCATATCTTAGTAATTTGTCTCGGTGTATAAATTGTTAGATTCAAAGAAACGTTAGAACATTATGGTTTAAGAAAAAATTACCACATTATTCGCGGATGACAAGAGAATCTGAGAATTTAAGGACTGCTGTTATAGGAAAGAACTTACAATCAAATTATGTAACTGTGGTCCATTATTCACTGAAACAAAACTACACAAGTATACACAAGACTTCATTATACAAAATTATTATTAGGTCATTTCAAATTAAATTAATATTTTCATTAATGCTAAATAGATAATGGGAATTTTAATTTTTGTTGGAAGACCTCTTGCAAGATTCAAAGCAACTTAAAAACATTTAAAGATAGAATGAAATAGCAAAAGGTTATTTACGCATATTTTACGATTTTAAACACTACACTTCAAAAACATTTTAAAATAAGAAAAATTTGAAAGTGTTCATACACTTGAATTTTGTGATACTCAAAATGCAAAACAGAAACACATTTCACTGTACTTTTGTGCCTTACAATGATACAGCTCAAAGGTGGTTGAAAAGAAAAACATTTTTATCTCATTTGTGCTAAATAATTCATAGACCTCATTATAGATACGCAAAAAAAGTAATAAAACCAATAAAGCGTAAAATTAAACTGCTTAAATAAAAATACAATTTCATTAAACAATAAGTAAGCTACTACAAAAACTGTTGGAAAAGTTTAAGTACAGTCAAATTTTAAATCTCGGTTATCCACAGGACTGAGTGATTGCCGTGGATTTACTCACACATTTACAAAAATAATTATAGAACCAGTAAAAATTCATTTTTTTACAACAAACACTGTACATACTGTTTTTTAAGCAACATCATTTATATATTAATTAGAAAAAGGAAAAATAGAAAGTAAACTGTTAAATGAAAAGGAATGATTTTCAGTACTGAGACACAATGTCTATCTTAGGAGACAAACCAAAACCCTAGCTAACTGTTATTTATTTATAGTACTTCCCATTCCTGAAACATATCTGAAATTTAATTCTGATTATTTCTCATGAACTTACTCCTATATGTTAACATGTGTAGAATTATTTTATAACAGTACTTGTGTATTGTTTAACAAAATTTTATTTAACATTATCATATTCAAAATCAGTTTTTAAAGATAAAAATGTATTGATTCCGACCTTTCTTGGTGTACTATTGCATAAAAAAAAGATTACATTTTCTATATTTAAAACTTATTTAGTTTTAAAGACAAATTATATGTTTTGTTTCATTGTACACAAATTTTTGTTCCCGTGGATTAGCCGCTCTACGGATAATCGGGAGATAATTATCGCACAGTTATAAAAACAAAATTAGAAACATTGAAATACAAGACACAGACAGCCTTCCTAAGAAATTAAACTATGATTACTTCATTGTATAAATATATATATGAAAGTATTTCTTAATTATATATTAAGAAATTTTAGCAAATCAAGGACATAAAGAAAATCAATTCGACTAGATAACCACAAATTAAATAAGAGTTTCCAGTATTAAAAACACTAAAAATTAATATTCACATCGAATATCAATTTAAACACTGACAGTTTTTGAAGAGAAGTGTAAAGAGTAGACATACTATTAGTAAATTTATTTTAATACCACAATAAAAAGTATTACATAGGATGTTCCTTATAAAACGAGTGATATCTTGTCTTTTGTTTTCAAAATTATTTATTTTATAAAACTTTTTAAAATAGGAACGCAAGTTTAAACCTAGATATCAACAATGTAAGTACTGTACATCAATAACAATATTTTGTTTTAATGTAATATAACACAGTCAAATAAAACTTAAACTGTATACAAAACACGCACCCTAATGTTTAATCGACTTTATTAATGTTATGAAACTCATCATTTTCTTTGCTAGTAAGTAACGGTGTTTGAGGACCTGAATCAGGTTCATTGCATTGTGATTTCTCTGGATTCCAAGAGTGTGTTACTTCTACATTTTGCGTATCATTCAACTGGGAAAGTAATTTTGCTGTCAGCAAATTACAGTCTTCAGGAATATCAAATTGTGGTTCTTTTTTATAATCTAATTCCAAACAGGTCGGATTAGACTGTTCTGCTTGATCATGAACAACATCGATAACAATTGGCTCAATATTGTCTTTCTCTCCGTTATTAATTTTGATATTCACTGTATCATTTCCACTCTTTTCTTCCTGCTTATCTTCGGATGGATTTGAACACAGTGTTTCACTATTGCTCGGTTTTTGCCCAAACTTTATAACAATTTCTGCCTTCTTGATTTGCAGTTTTAAAACTGGAGATTCGTTTGTGTTATTTCCTGATTCAATACTTTTTGGTTTGTCTGTTCCATTGTTGTTCCGTGTGTTACTACTAACTTCAGCAGGAACTAAGATCCCACCATAATTTTCTTCATTACACCGATGGGAAGAACTCGACATAGTCACATCGTTGCCTTTACCACCTGGATCTTTAGTTTTGCCAATTTTAATATGCCATGATGTCCCAAGACCCTCAGGATCTGCTCGTTGCGGCATCACAGCGCTACTTTCAATATTTTCATTATTAATATTTTCTAGGTCTACTGTACACGATTCGAGATCTTCTTTTTGAACTCTAATTCTATTTTCATCATTGAAAAAAATGTGTAAATTGCGGACATTTTTCAGATCGAAACTAGTCTCTTCTGCCAATGACTCTTGACAACCATCTTGGTACGGTTTGAACTGATTCGCTGAGGAAGTTGGTTGAGCAGCATTGAACACTTCCGAGATCGTAGGAGAAGGACATACTAACGGTTGACTTGGCACTACATGTAGTTGAGCAATAGGAGAGGGCAGACTTTGTTTCTCTGGCGCATTCTGAACGTAAATTACTCTTAAACAATAAACAGTTCTTTTAGTAGAAATGTTATGTTAAAAAAATATATTAATTACCAAGCCAAGAAACATTTTATGCGAGGAAAAATGTGAAAACGGGTAACAAATTGTGCATGCGATATCTTGGTGATTCAAGAAGGTACAGTGAGCATCAAAAGTAAAAAATTGGTAAAATTTTAATATTTATTTTTGTATGTAAAGTCTTCAATTTAATCTTCTGGGTTTGCTCATTGTCAGTTCAGCAACAAACAACACAAATGTAATGTATATTATTGAATTCCAGTAAAATTCTTAAAATTATACAGTATAACAAAGAAATATTTCCGCTGTCCATCAGAAAGAGTATAACATTTTATGTTGAATCTACTTTAACGAAGTGGCTTATTAGTAACTTAGGTAGAATTGAGACACCTATTCCAGTTGTAATGCTGCTACGAGAGCATCACACAAAGTACTGACTGAAAAATTGGGACCAAAAAAAATCTAGTCAAAAAATGACCTTGTGATATAGCCAAACAGTTGTACATAAAATAGTTTCAAATAAAAAAAAGTAATTTAACTAATTATCTACAGCTTTCTCGAAGGAACTTTTCAGATGGCCTAGAAGTGCCACCTGAAACAAAAATTTCTTGTTTCATGTATTTTGTATGTCATGATTTCAAAAATTTTAAGACTTTTACAATTTATTTTCATAAGAATTATGAACTAAGATAAAATGAGATGCTGTACAACAGTATAACATTTCTTTGTTGAATATTTTAACCAAATGGTGTATTAGTAACTAAGACAGTAACTAAGGTTATAGACACCTACTCTAGTTATAAGTGCTTATATTTATAAATGCTATATGATTCCTTTTCATGAATAAAATGTTCACCTGGCCAGGTAATATACATATATCTTTACTGTTTCCATCTTTTTCATATTATTATAGTTCAAAATAATATTTATAACTTAAAATATAATTTTAAAAAATGCTAATTACAGAAAAATAGCACATTTATTTCATTCCTGAAAATTGGAAGTATTTAATCATTTTGTTTATAATATTACTATATTTTATTTTGATAAACACTCGACATTAGGCCTACACATTTTAATTTAATGCCACATGTTTCTCTCTTACATAAATCTTCATTAGTTTAATTAAAATAAAAGGCTTAATAAACATACAATAATTAAAACTTTAAAAATTCTATTTTTGGGGCCTTGGTCATTGTTTTTTATCAATCCAGGGTTAAATAAAGTTATTACCTTGGGACAGCACACAACAGTATTCTAGGCTGAATTGATGACCACTAATGACTGTGTTTGGAGAACTTGAAACATGCCTTCAAGAAGGCTTACATAAAAGTCAGGCTCACATAAAAAAGCCACACCGATAGTCAGGCACCAATAAAAGCAATTGCGGGTCCTACAATTCAGTCCAAGCTTGTCTGGGCCTGTCAGAAGAACTTCAACGCTTTGTCCCTGGATAACCAGGTTATTTATCTGAATTCATTACAGATGGAATTTCTTTACTGGGTTCCAGGGAATAATGGAGTTGAGGATAATGTGAGGCAGACCGACTGGCTGGACTGGGATCTGCATCTGAGTTCATCGGACCTGAGCCAGCTTTTGGGATCTTTCAGTCGTTGACCACGTCTGCTAATATTAATAGGTAGATTAATAACTAACACCAGGCAAGATGGGATAACCTTCGTGGGCATTCCCATAGTAAGCACCTCTTATGCATGGTTCCATATGGAGGGATTAAAGGGGTAGCAGACATCTTGGGCAGAGCACAACTCAAGAAAATCATGGGGCTTATTACTGGGCACTGTGGACTGAGGGTGCACATCAAGGGGGTAGGTATGTACATGGAGAAATTGTGTTTAGGTTGTGCAGGGAGAGGAGGAGACTGCACGACACATAATATTTGATTGTAAAGCTCTTGCTAGTAGGAGCCAAGTGGTTTTTGGTTCCCAGAACCCTAGGGATCTACAGGTGAATGAGTTAGTCAGTGGATAGTTGAAACTTTCTAAGGGCATCAATCTGTTAAACTAGTATCCAAAGAGGTTCAGTTGCACAACAGGTCTGTTGACTGCAATGCCTGGGGTTGTATTATCCTTTCTCTAGTTTGAATCTAATCTAATTTAAGAGCTTGGATACTAAGATAACGATTTTCATGGATCAATTTGCAATTTTATGGTGTTGTTGTCTGTTTTTTATGTTGAGGGTCATTCAGGGCACTGATCATCTTCGGTCGTTTCACGTCCCTTCTTAAACCTTTTAAACCACTCAAAAACGTGTATGTGCAATAAACATTCACCTCTTTTCAGATGGCATGAGCTTCTGCAGCTTGGAAAACCATCAAGAAACTTAAGGTTAACTCATTGCTCCATCGGAATACTTCGCATTTTTACAAGACACCAGCGCAAGACTTGCTACTGTGAGACTTAGCGATGCACAACTGTGCCCATTGAGCTTAGAAAGTATCAACAGGCACAAACATGTTGAAACCTGCTGTGTCACTGTTTGCCAGTAACAGCACTATTATGGTTATTTAACTGCCATAACTTGTACGATTATTACTGATTATTAAGGTTACAATTTTTTTGCTAACATTATGTCTGTGCACATTTATAAAACATTAAAAAAATGTTATAAACAGTAATTTTAAATAAATTACGTTAATTGTCCATTAAACCCTCCCATTTTTTAACAATTTTCTCCTTACATACTTAAATAAATACCTGTTAAATGCTTTCCAACGTTGGCAAATCTGCAGATAGGCTTTGCACTGAATGTACATAAACACAACGCCTCCGGTAAACCCGATAGCCACTACTATTAACTTAGTCCAGAAAGGCCATTCCAAGAGACCGTTTTGAATTTCTTCTGCAGTTCGGTCAATCAAAACATACAAAGACCAAACAACACACGTCAGAGCGACTGCATGAAATACAACGGCACAGAACAGTTTCCGTCTTTCAAAACCAGACATTTCTAAGTGTTCCCACTAAAAAAAAATACAAATTGCTTTAAAAATAACTTTTAATACTAAATTTAATGAATTTTATGACATTTGAAAAAAACAAATGATAAGTGAAAATTCAAATTATAAATGTTGTTTTTAATTATAAATATTTGCATACAAAAAATATAAAGAACGTTATCACTCAAACAAATACATCAATGTACTAGCTATTAAAAAAGTAAGAATATCCATTAAAATAATAAACAAACTAGAAAACGTACTTATGAATCCAAAAGCATTTTTAAGACTTGGACAGCAAAATATTCTTTACTTAAACTGACAATGAGAATCATATCATCTGAGAAGAAACGTACCTCACTGAAAGGTTTTGTTTTTGTCTGCATGATGAACTGAAATTTACACAACTCACAGCTTCGGATATTAGACGATTTGATCCATTGTTGTAGACATGCTTGGTGAACATAACGTAGCGAGCCTGCGCAATAACAAGGAGCAATGAGTGGCACCTCGCTATCACCTTCGCAATGGCAAATCCTGTAAATTAATAAATAACAAAATGTCAATAAAAATACAAGAAATAAACATGTTATCAATAATGATTTTTGAAATCAATAATCAATTAATTAAAAGATATTTGTTAATAATAATAATTTGGAAGTCAGTAAATGTAAAATAAAATATTAAAAGAAATTAATTAGCTATCAATAATGATTAAAAAAAAGACTTTCCGTTCAATAAATATTAATTGCACAGAATAAGTAAAAAGTTACTTATCTTAAATTTTTTGTACAATGTAGATATATTTCGTTCAATCATTACTTCAAAACTAAATTTAAATTTACAAAAACATAATGTTTTTAATACAAAAAAAAAACCAACTATATTTTATCCAAAAGTTATACCGTACTGCTCTGAATAGTTTTCATTATAAATTAATTTTCATTTACCTAGGCAAATGAAAATTAATTCATATTTGTGTAAAAAATAATTAAGATCATGAAAACCACTTAATAACATCAATTAAACATTTAAATATGCAGATATTTTTGTATGCTACAATAAAAAACTCAAAAGATAAACTCTGAACACCATAAAATTCATTTGAAATAATTCCATTGCTTCCAAATACTTTCATTTTTGGGTGATGGGTTTCTACTACACATAAGCGCATCCAGAAAGTAAATACTGTTTTGTTCTACTGTTATCGACGTTCTGTGCATGTGTGCTGGTCTTCCTGGTACATTGCCTCTTCACTGAAGCCACTGTGGTTGATTTGTGTAGTGTTTCCAATTTTCTGTGTGCAATCAGAAATTATTTTGACAATTCATAAACTCGCTGACTATGAAGTTCGTTCTGACATTCAGTTTTTAAATGCAAGGAACCGTCAATTTCAAGATGTTTATGGTGAAAATGCAATGATTGATGAAATGCTGAGAGTGGGTTAGGAAGTTTAATGAGGGACGAAACAATGTTCACAATGAGGGATGGAGTGGGTAGTCTTCCGTTGTCAATGATAATTTGGTAAGGAATGTTAATGGAAAAAATTTGTAAGGCTGATGGTTAAGAATGTATTTTGATGAATTTCAGCAAATTTCACGGCCTCTTTTATATGAGATTGTTTCAGACCACTTAGGCTATCAAAAGCTGTGTTTCCACTGGGTACCAAACATGCTTACTGATTCCCACAAATCCCAATAATTGGCAGTGCTTTCACGACTCTTACTCAGTACAGTGTTGAGGGAACGAACTTTTTATACCAAATCGTGATTGGTAACGAAATTTGGGTTCATCATGTCATCCTGGGATCAAAACAGCAGTCAATTGAGTGGAGACACTAAAAAAAACACACACACAAATTTAAAATGACTAGGTCAGCCTAGAAAGTCATGTGTACCATGTCTTGGGACAGAAAAAAGGTACTGTTTGTCTAATTCCTTCTTAGAGGTCAAACCATCATATTGTGAGACCTTGAGAATCCTTTGGCACAATACTGGCAGAGGCAGTTGAAGTTAGCACTGATGGGTTTAGCAATCCCACCATACCTCTAGCTCATACTATTCTCGTTCTCAAGAATAGTATGTAGCTCATACTTAAGATACACACACATTCTCTACACTAAGTAACCTGATTAACTCTAAAGTATAAAAAGACATGTGCTGACAGATTGAACATCAGTTTAATGGTGTTATGATATGGAGTCCTGGGATACCTGGCAACCTCCCAGAGCACTTTTATCCTTACCTATGTGTATACATACAGACTTTTAGCCTGTCTCTGAGTGGGAAGACATAATTTCCCTAGCTATTCATGGGAATAACATGAGTAAGTATGCCAACAGAATTAGTGGGAACTCATTGCATAACAACAAGCTAGCCAAATGGGCACAACCTCCATGATAAGGATCAAGAGTTGCAAACTCCTTAATTCAAGCATCTGCAAAAACCTCAATAACAAATTGGGAAATCACCAATTTAGAAGTGGGGAGTTACCCACTTTGAACTGTTTCCAATTTCCTAGACTTTATGAGAAGTCTAGGGTTGGAGAAGGTGATGAACTGAGCAACTCAGGAAAACATAATATAAAATTCAGTATGGAGGTGCTATTGATCTACAAAAGTTGCAGTACAATAACCCTTTAAGTCATTCATTCATTTGGCGCACAATTCAAAACAAAAGCGATTCAGCCAAGGAATTGTGTTGCTTCATGACAATTCCTTAGTCCTGTGCAGTTGGTAACAGTGATCTTATTAAACAGTTCCAATACCTACCATACAGCCCAGACGTGGTGCCACTCAACTACATGTTCTTCCACATGAAGCATAAGCTGGGTGTTAAGTGCTTTAAAACTGACGTTGATGTCAAATACTCTGTACAGCTGTGGCTGCCATCACTGGCAGGATCATTCTTTCAAGGACTGGATAAGTTGGTCAACCACTACGACAACTGTCTGAACATTGGTGGAAACTACGTAGAAAAGTAATTTAAGTTATCCTCTGTCATGTGAAGTAAATTTTTTGAGAATTTTTTTACTTTCTGGCCACACCTCGTACAAAAGTTCTTATGTTTTTATGCTTTTACAAAATGTTCTTATGCTTTTACAAATGTACTCAAAAATATTTATTCTTGTCAATAATGGTACACCATAAAAATGACACTTTTTAATGGTGCCCAAAAAATATATTCTAACTTTTTTTATGAAACTTCCTACAACATTCACCTGCATATATCATAGCTTGTAGAAGATATGCTGGAAGACTGTGATCCATTATAAGGTGGAGTATCTCGGCACAATACCTGTAAGCAAAATTGTTATTAAACAATACCAATATGAGTATACTGACATACATAAGATATTAACTTCAGTTAACTCAAGTACAAAAAGGAAACACCGTTGCTATAAAATAAAAAGAAACTAATTTGATCTGAACAGAATAAATATCGAACTAGTCGACATATTTTAACCTGAAGTATTTTTCGGTAACATAGTTACCACCTTTAGAAGAATACTAAACAGAAGAAACTCCTTTTATAATATAAATATACTGTATTACTTCAATGTAAGATGTGCCTTTTTAACAATCTGTATATTTCAAGAGTAACAAAAACAAGAGCATCTTCAAAAAAAGGTATTAAAAATGATGACTACATAATCTCTGAAACATATAAATTGGATCAGGTAATGTAACCCCTTACACTTTAGTTGGTAAGGTAAGTTGTAAGGTCTATTTTTGTTGTGATGGGTACATTTGCCCCTCAAATACAGTAGTTATTGTTTTTCTGTGTGCCTAAATTCAAGAGAACCCTTAACAATATTACATTTAAGGTACAGCTTAACTTGTGAACAAAACACAACATGTTCAGTACAATGCGTTGTCTGTCTTTTAACTCTGTTATTACAAGCATTATTTGTATCAGTCCACAGCACTTTCATGGTTGAAAAATCAAGAAAACTTTTAACTTATGATGCCGAATTTAAAATAAAAGTTATTATGTGAGCAGAACAAACTGGAAATTCTGCTGCAGTAAAATCATTTTCCATAAGTAAAGCCAATGTGCGTTGTTGGTGTTCAATTAAAATGAAATTATTTTCTTGCAAGGAGGCTACAAATCTTTGGCCCAAAAAAAGGAAGAAATCCAGACATTGATGCTATTACTTAATTTTAAGGAACTACTGGGTAACAAACTACCTATACTGTAACTAGAGAATTCCTGATATTAAAGACAAGGTGAAAAGGAATTTTAATACAAGTCGTGGTTGGTTTGAAAAGTTCATGAAAAGGAAAAATATATCATTAAAAAAAGAATTACAATTAGTCAAAAACTACCTCAAGATGTTCTGAAGAAGCATTTAGAATATCAGTGTCACATTATTGAAATATGAAGAAAAAATAAATATGCTATATGCCAAATTAATAATGCAGATGAAACTAGTTTTATTTTTTTGAAATGCTTTGAATTATGTTTTATTTAGTGTTAACTTTTTATTAAATTTATTTTTTCATTAAGTATTAGTATTTATGACATTATGATACGTAACAACTTTACTAACTCAGAAATATCTGACATGCATCTAACGGCTTGCATAACACAATAGGGAAGCTAGGGGACTGTATCGTGAACATTTTCCAAATTCTGTGTAAACCTCCTTGCACAACTTTTGCATCAATTCATCACTGGATTAGACTGAAACTTTAAAACATCAGACGATAGATAAATCCGGACGACCACGTGTACATTTGAAAATGTATACTTGTTTCAAGGTTAAACTATAATATCCTGCAATGTTTCACTATCATCAAGTTTGATAACTCCAATGTTTATTGTTTTACATCCAATTACTATGAAACAAGCATTGTTAAATTTGTAAGAAAGAAAGACACAAAAATTATATTTTTCAAAAAATTTTAATAAATTTTAAATTTTGTGATATTTTAATTTTAAAATTTTAGACAGCTGATATTTCGAAAATAAATATTTTTTCAACTTTTCCTTAATATTGTGTTGTTACATAAAACATATGTATGAAATTTCATTTGTGTAGTATAACAGGTTACTGAGTAAAATTTTTTGAAAGAAACTCATGCAGACAGACAGACAGAAAACTAAGTATTTTAGAACATACCTTCACAGGGACGTTTTTCTTCATTTTTGCATATAAAATCACATCCCATTTTTTTCTGAATCTTTTTTAACACCCTATTATATATATTTGTCTGGTTGGTTTACTTGATATTACTTATAATAAAATGAATGGGATTTTGATAGATTCATTGTTATTCAAAGTCGTTTGATAAAATTTTTAAAAAAAAGTATATTTCATGAAACAGTTTTATACAATAGACTAAATATATATATATATATATATATATATATATATATATATATATATATATATATATATGCAATCATCTACTCAAGACATATAATACAGATTATTATACTAACATGGACATATTAAAGAAATGAATTAATATTATTATAAAATATTGAGGTTAAATAGAAGACTTATAAGTAAATGATGCAGCAAATTACACTAACTGTACATAAATTATATAAAATGTACCACAAAGAACCACACAGTTCTTAAGCATTCCAGTTGAGAAACTATCAATAAAACAAAAAAGTCAGCATTTGATAAAAAAATCTGCACTTATCAAAATCAGTTACATATATTTTCCTCAAATTTTAATCCACACATGAAGAATTATCGTACAAATCAAGAAAAAAAACTGAAATAAAAGCAAGTTACATTCTATAAAAAATTAGAAAAAATAATGACATAAATCAAAGGTCATTTTTGTTTTTTCTGATTTTTTTAACTTCAATATATCTTTAACCCTTGCACTTGAATTTTAAAACATTGTAATGAATCAGAAAGTCATTTATGTGGCTGTTTTGTACGCATTGTTTCCTCCACAGCTTGTAGGGCCACAAAAGTTATATTTTTTAAAATTTTATTATTTTTTTTTTTTTTTATTTTACAATGTCATATTGGATTACGCATATTTTATTTATGCATACAGCAAAACACCATTTTTTTAAAGGATAAATTATACAGCTAGCTAACTAGACTAACCCCTAACCAATGCTAAAAAAACAAATATGGAAACAAATAAATAAATATAACAATTGGCTCAAGCAACTCAAATAGGACTAAACTGAACAGCATAAGAATAAATAAATCACCATGTACAAAGATTAATAAAGCTAGCGACAACATAAAACCTCAACAAGAAGTTACACATTAAAGTTACAGAAATATTACTAAACCATCATTAATGACAGGAAGTGTCTAGCCATAGTCATTCAATTACCATCGTTTACACTGTCATTATCATTAAGTCCCTATCACTTCCCTAATACCAGTCTATCTATATTTACTTAACATTCCCAGCTGACAAACCACTTATTAGAATTATATAGATGACAGTCCTACAGGCAATAATACAACATAAATCAATTATGAAATAAGAAAATAGTGTGACATACTGCAAGTAATGAATAATAATGCATTGTTAAATAAGATTACTGACATGGATAGGGCAAACAACACTTCAACTATCGTTAGCATTAGTTACGATAACACAGGAAGTTTGGCATTCAATTAATGGCATTCAGTAACAGCAGCCCAACAATCACAGTGAATAAACAGCAATTAAGAGGCCATCATTAACAGTGACATAAACTATGTCAACAATTAACAACCCAGCATTGATGATAATTACATGTATAATTATATTATTAATTACAATCTTACTGCAATATCCACAAACTTATACTATTCAATCTGATATATATCATAAATATAATAGCATAGTTATATATAAACGAATTGGTTTAGATCATGAAACATTATAAGGTAATAAAATATACAATGGCCCCTACAAATGAAGTAAATCTGACACAAAGGAAAATGCTTGCTTCCTGAAAGCTTGAAGGGTCAATCCAACTTCCCCAGACCCGAGTCGAGGCACAAGAGTTGAGGCTGTGGTAGGAATAAGCAATTAGATGGGGATGCTTGGAAAGTCTGGACCAATCGAGTTCCATGTGGAATATGCAAGTCAATCAACTGAAGAAGTTCAGGACAGTCAACTTCGAACAAAAATACCAGACAAAAGTCTGTTCTTCTGGGAGGAGGGAGGGAGGGAGGAGAGGGAGAGAGAGAGAGACCCTCAACTTCCTGAATGTTGACATCAAGGTAACACAAACCACTTCTGATACCTATTAGCCGAAGAAAGCACCTCTAAACCATGTTGAAGGGGGTCAATCTGATGAGGTGTCCAAATAAAGGACCTATTCGAATATAGGGCAACACACGAGCCTATCTTGTGTTTTATATGCACAAGCAATAAGTCCCAAAACACTATTTGCTTTAACACAGATCTTGGCTATATGCTTTCCTGGATCAAGGCAAGGTGTGATGTGTAAAGTCCCAAGTCCTTAACAATATCAATCCTCCCCAGCACCGTCCCATGAAGGTGGTAATCAAAAGATAGAAGCACTTTAGATCTTCAAAACGTCATTACTTGACACTTTGCTGCAGTTAACTGCATAGTATTATCAAAACACCACAAAGCAATGTTATTCAAGTCCATATGAAGAGAATGCTGCTGATGTACTGATGACATCTCTAATAGTGACCTAATTTAGTTAACTGTTATAAATATTAGTTTTAAAATATAACTGAGGAATATAATTTCTGTTCAGAATATTATCAGAGGCATATTTCGAAAGATTATAGCAAAAAATATATTAAAATTTGAAAGTGATGGTAAACAGATGCATGATAATGACCATGAGCAAGACATAAAGAATTACAGTGATTTTTGTCTACTTTTACTTAATCCTGTAGGCAGTTTAATGATGATAAGTGATGAAATCGTATCAGTTGTTTAATTAAATTGTTAAAGATATTACAAATTAAAACAGTTCCAATAGACCTACCTGGGGCTGTTTGTACGAGTTAGAATCATCTATGTTTTCCGACTGCCATTCTATTGGTGACACATTTATTTGATGCACAGGCATTATTACAGTCGTGAATAATTTTATTTAAATGTCAAAATCCATTTTTTTTCCTGAAACAAACATTCAGATTAGGAATAGGTTGTGTGCTTAATTGATCACATTAGGTATGCACTACAGATGGACTAATATAGCTGTATATGCATTGGTCAGTAGAAAAACATCCCAGATTATTACACAACACTTTGGATAAACATTAAGCGTCTATTACAACTAGAATCACTGTGCATGCTATTATGTACTTTCCTCTACAAGTTGATTTTCATAGTTCATTTTCAAACTGTACCAAACTAAAAAAAAAATAGCTAAGTGGAAATAGCAAAGTTTAATTGTTTACTATAAACCCTACTGATTTTGTAAACAGTTTTTTAAAACAGTATTGTATTTCAACATTCAGATCAAAGCTATGATCAAAATTTATAATGTGAACTCCATAACAATAAACTCCATTGTTAACAATAAGTAAGCCTATATTGGTTTAACAATACAGAATTGGTTTAATACAAATGATTTAAGTTTCTTATCACCAAACACCAAAGTGACTTATTCTTCCTACCTAGTTTTACCACAACTAATTACCACAAATCTATAATTTCAGGAGCCCCAAATTTATATATATATACACTATATTATATATATATATATATATATTATATATATATTGACATATTGTGCACACTTGGGCTAATGCAGACGATGGGATGATTTATAGAGTATGAAAATGCCAAGCCCTGGCCGGGAATCGAACCCAGGTCCTCAGGGTGAAAGCCTATCAACCAGGCCACCGAGGCGGCTAGGAGCACACTACAATAACATATATGTGTTCCTGATTAGTTTGTAGATACCACACATCTAAAGACTAAGACGTCTTAAGACCAAGCAGTTGTGTTTGGTGTTTTCTTTCTCTAGATCCGATTCTCAATAGATATAAATAAAATTTGGAAGTCTTTGTCAGAACATCAAGGTATAAAAATACCCAAGAAACTGCATTTTCCCACCAAACTTCTATACTCACATCAGCTAGACTGACAAAGAAAAGAAAGAGACAAACCAGCTTAGTACAAGTTACTTCATTCATCTACCAAAATGTTTCACCACAAGAAAATCTGAACTACTTGTTCCCAACTCAGACAACTTTTTACCAGGTACTACTTTTTAGCACTTATTGGAATTACATCGACACTAAACAAATGTTAGTTTATTGCAGACAAAACTCAGAAAACAGATATATTTTTTTAACAAACTAAAACACAATTATGATAGTTACGACCTTGTTAAACAAACCAATACACAAGACCACTAAAATTTTTGACAGAACCAACCAAATTCTCTAATATAACTTAAAGAGAAAATACATTTCAGTGGTTACTACTCAGTTGAAATTGTGCAACAAAATAGTGATAAAGATCAAGGTACAGAAAATTGAGTGATAATATCATAAGTTTCAATGATAGTTAAAGTTAGTTTTGAAAATATCCCTTATGTTTCTGATGTTTATTTTTTTTGCCATACTTATATATTCATACAAATTTACATTAAGCATATACTGTACTTCAACTTAAAACATTTTAAGTCCATGCAGAAATACCATTACTACCATGCCATGCCATGCCATAACTGTAATGCCATTACTACCATTACTGCAGTAGTATAGCCTTAGCCTATTTTGGTTTTATATGTAGACTTACATGTATCTGTAAACAAATAGTAAAAATTCAATTTTAATTTAAAAATATTTTTAGGCAGCCTTAATAATAAACAAACAATGAAATTATTATTAAACAAAAATTAAAAAAAAAAAATATTTAAATTATGACATAACACCTAGGCCAACTTTTAACACTAATGTTAAGTCAATTTAAAAATGAATACAAGTTACACACATCATATAGGCTACTACAATAATTTAAGTAAGACCTAACAAAAATGATGTTGTCAATAGTCTACTTAGAATCTGTAAGAAAAGAATAACATGTTCATAGGCCTTCATGTAAACTTTCAGATACAAATGTTTAATTTTTTTCATCTTTAAAAAAAGTCTTCCAAGACAGTAAGTCAAACAGCTTCTCTTATAAGAGATAAAATGTAAAACAATCTTTCTTTTACTGAAATTGTAAAAGAGATTTAGGTTATGTCAGTAAATTTTGTTTTGGTTTGACATTTTTTAAAACTTCAGTCAATAGGCTATTTAAAACTATGTCTAAATGAATAAATAGTTTTGTGGTTGAACAAAAGCTGACGTACATCATTTCAAACTAAGCCAAGACCTAGCATATTTGAAAAAAATTTAATACTGAGTAGGTGTAAAGTTAACAACATTTAAAATGTAAAAATTATGAACAAAAGTTATAAAAACTTTACTTTTAAATGTTGTATGTAATTTTCTTCATACCAAATAGACGTTAAAAGCACAGCAAAATTGCGCACTACAAACACAATCAATTTTACTCTGGTTGCAATATTACAGTACTTTCTAGAAAAAAAACAGACTTAGTACAACCTCTAAAATAGTTATTTACGACAAAACTTAGGCTATATCACTAACCAAGAAGTTGAGGATAAGTTCAACTCCAGAAGTAAAGCAAAATAAACAAATAACGTCATTGTTTTTACAAGATATAAACAAAAGTAATAACTACTTCTAATCTAAAACTGCAATTACGTCTATTGTTGTTTTGCTCATCTCAACCTCAACAACACTTCGTACCTTCATAGTTCGTATTCACAGTTCCAAGATTTCCAATCTTCTTCCCGTAAACATCTGTGGGCGTGACGTTATCAGCTGGTAGAATTTCAGTTCAAAAACAGCTGTTTCTGACAGTAAAAAATAGGCCAATGTTCAGGTTGAACAACATATGCCAAACACAAATACTGTGCAAAATAATTGTAACACTACTTTATTTTAAAAAAACATAATAATAGATTTTATTATAAGAAAAGTAAATTATTTTAAAAAATATTACGCGTATTTCCTATTTATCTTTCAAACTATTAATATTATTATTACTATTGTGTCATAAAATGCTGAATTATTACATTGAGAAATATTTTTATCGAAGTTGGTAATTTAGTAACATTGATTCAACGCTATTTGTTTATTTTATTGGTTCTACAATAAATTTCAGTCTCACTTCTGGAGCTTGGTTGTTGTGATTGTGAGTAGTAACTGGACGATATTAATTAAAGTCCCGGCTAGAAATGCATAGACATGTAAACAAACAGAAGTAATATTAGCTTATTGTTCGGGAAAAAGTTCTCGTTATAAGTTTTAAAAATTTCACAACTGTAATTATTCTGCATTAGAAGTGTTTTTATCATGTCTGAATTAAGAAAGCGAAAAAGCGTTTCTGCAGACGAACAGGAAGCTGAAAAAATATTATCCGAGGTTGAAAGTGATCATGTAAGTTTGTAATTTGATTTTTCTTTCGTCTACATTAATTATGTAAATACTATACTAATTATACATATGTAGATATTCTTTCTATATTTTACTTTATTTTATAATACTGTAAGGTAGTTAATAAGTTTATGAAATATAAAAGTACAGAAAGTTAAATATTTAGAAATTATGTTGTAAAAGAGACTGCAAATGTTCTGTAACAAAACATAAAATTCATGTTTATTATTAAAAAATTGTTTATGTCATAACCTAGCCCCAACTTGTTATTCCATTGTCAATTAATACAATGCTTTAGGGCCTACTTCATTTTAGATAGACCTACAGATGTAAACAATTATTAATGTAGTTTTCCACATACAATTGCTAGGTAAACTTAGAACTCAGATTTACAGTTTAACTATGTTATTGAAATAAGGTAATAATTTATTGTACCAAATAATTAGTGGTACACCAACTGTGTGACCAACTACGTGTTAAATTTGGGGAAACAGTGTGGAATAACTTCACTACTGATACCTGACAATTTTGTTTTTTTAAATATTCATTTTCCTGAATATAATTTCACTGATACTCTATAAAATATTTATACTACAGTATTTTCTTCAAAATTGTACTTTCTGTGTTCTTAGATTGGCAAATAGCATCTATTCTGTATGATAGTTTTCATTTAAAATAATAATTTTAGTCTAGTAACCAAATTTCAGTTGTTATATACATACTTAAGGCAGGCTACACTTTTGTAATACATTATTTTGAACTAAACATCTTAAACCTTATTTTTATTTTAAGGTGTGCTTCAATTCTTATCTAGTGGTCATCTTGTTCCACGATTCATTGTTAATTTCTGCCCGTTTTGGATTACTACATTTTTGAACAAATAACAACATCGTAATGTTCTCCAATTTAAACAAAATTTGATTTATGTAAGATAATCATGTGTATAGACCTTAGCCTACACCTGCATAAAAATGTTCAGTTGGCTCTGGATAATTAGTACTTATTCATTATCTGGATTACCAATACACACAACTGTGTCAATTAGGTTTTTAACCCAACAACCATGTTAGTTAGGTTAATAAATCCTTTTTTTTAAAAAAAATGTTTGTGTTGTTTTCATTATTAATAACATATATGTGATTAATTAATCGTTTTCTTCAATTCAAAATCTATTTTCACACACTAGTAACTTTGAGGTTATGTTTGTCACTTTTATTTTCTATTTTTCTTGTTATTATCTGTGTTCATGTGTCTGTAGTTTTATTAAAGAAAACAATATAAACTTTCTTTTTTTAAAAAAAAGAAAGATTTAAAAAAAATTGGTGAGTGAAAAACCTAACTGACAAGGTTGTGCATGTTGGTACTCCAAATAATGAATAAGTAATGGATAATTTGAAGGTAGGAAAGCTAACCGAAAAGAGAATAATAGATGTTGCACATTCTTTCAAAATTTTGAGATAGGCTTGCTAAATATATTTGTAAATTTTATTTTGATTTATCAATTAAAATTTCAATTGGAAACAATTTTTGAACATTGTGCAACAGTTTTTTTATCATTAGGCTTTAGGAGATTATAGTTACCATTCAGGATTTTAATTTTTAAAAAAGTTTGAATTAACTAGAGTTGATTTTAATTAGATTTTTTTTTTTTTTTTTAATGTCCGACTATTGTGCACACTTGGGCTAATGCAGACGATGGGATGATTTATAGCGTATGAAAATGCCAAGCCCTCGCCGGGAATTGAACCCGGGTCCTCGGGGTGAAAGCCTAGTACGCTATTCACTAGGCCACCGAGGCGGCTATTTTAATTAGAAATAGTTAGCACCTAAAAAATCTATATTTTTACAGTGCTTCTAGTTAACAAAGTTACTTGGTTAAGTAGACTAGATTCTATGATTTCTTGATACACAAAAAAGTTTCATAGGGTATCCTCGGTCAAGATTTGTAAAAAAAATAATTGACATACTGTAATACATATTTTACAGAACAGTTAACTGATGTAGCATATTATCTCTGTGGTGACATTGTTAAATTAGTTGTTCTATAATGTATTAATAATACTGACATTAATTTGGTTCTTAGGGACTAATTATTGGTTCCTATTAAAAGATAAAGTCCTGTAGTAAACTATGCATGTGTCTTTAGAGAAGTAGTGGTTACATTTGATTATAATTAATTAGCCTATGGTAGCTAATAAAACTTAGTTGGTATGAATAGAGAAAATATAAAATCATATGTTTTTACAATGTTTCGCTCAAATTTAAGTTTAGTCCCTTAGGCTAAGTGATTTGGATTTTTTTTTTTTTTTTTTTTTTGATCATATTTTAGTAACCTACATTATTTGTTTTTATAATAATTATTGGATAAATCTAACAGTAATTGTCTTGACTATTTTTAGATTTGTCTTGCTAAAATATCAATTAAGATAAAGTAAAAATATTACACGTAGAGAACAACGGAAGGTCTTAAAACCTAACCTAACAAACTTGGCCTTAATTAGGCTACCTTGAAATTTATCTTCAATTTTTACTATGTTTAAGGTACCAGATACTATAAATGACTTTTGATGACTTTCGAAATAATAGTTAGTATTATATTGGAGTAGTATTCATAAGAACCATTTTAATAAGAAACATTTTAATAAATAAATGCATGTTGAGGCTTTGATTTAATGTAAATATTGTAGCCTATTATACAGAGTGTTCAAGTATTGTATGTGTTTGTATATTTGCTACAGTTTTGTTTTCTGATAGGTTTTATTTAATTTTAATACACATTCTAACAAGGGTTACAAAAGTTTGCCATAAAATTCTTGTAATATTTTAGCTTAAAAGAATATTGTGGCAGGCAACTATTGTAGTAAAAACCAATTTTTAGACCTTTTTACACAACTTATAACTTTTAATAAAGCTTGAACAAATATTAATTTTAGTAATTTAATACAAAACAAATTTTAATTTTGACAGAAAATTTTTGTTTTTTCTATAAAAATTAAAAATACGGTACACATTTTTACACATATTAAAATAAAATCAAAGATAACAATATTTTACATTATTGTTGTGTGCGTTGGAAGGTGGTGGAAGAAAGTCTAGTCTAGGCAGGAATGGATATGGATTGTGAGGTAGGGCCAAGGCAAGGAAAAGAAATAATGCTATTTTATAAAACTTAAGTTGTTACATTAATGTAGTGAATTCCAACTACAAGCCATTAACTGTTGACAAATTGGCATCAGTTGAATGTGGGAAAATCTTTCTCAAAGGAGTGATGTAGGTATTCTGAAATTTTTTTGTCAATAATTCTTTACTGGTGTTTGTAGTCATTAAGTAACTGAACAAGAAATAGATACACCTACTATTTCTTAAAAAAAAGCATGCAGTTTTTTTTAAATTGGGGCTTAAGTAATCTAAAAATAATAAAAATTTTCTGGATTAACAAATTAGTTTTGATTTTATTAAATTTGTAGTGTCTAATAAAGTCTTATTACTTTTTACACAATTTTTTTGTCACCATCCAAAGCTATAACATATTCTTCCAAACTACATACATAGCCTATTTTAAGTGTTTTGAAAAATATAAAATATAAATAGGGCAGTTTTAATTTTTATGTAAGCATTGTTAAGCCAGTTGTGAGTAGGTTATCACCAAAGCTGATTACGACTGTGTAATAATGGCTTTTGTGATATTGACACAAACTGACATTTTATTAGTAAGTTATCCTTGACTTCTGTTATACCTGTCTAGACAATTAAACAAGATAGTGAAGTAGTAAGTTTGTGGAGGTATTTAATAATTAATTTGTAGATTTTCTTTAAATATCTTTTTTTCAGTTTAATACAATTTCTGTTAGACAAGAGCTATTATGTTAACCATAAAAGTTGAATGAAATGCTCTTTGAACTTAGACAGTTGAATATAAAATACGTGAAAATTTGCTTCTGTTTCTCCAAGCTCATCAGTAACTATAACCCATAATTTAAGCTTTCTCCACATTCAGGGTGTAATAGAACTATTTAATAATTAGTCGATTTCCATTGGAAAATGAGATATCATGATTGTAAGAACCAGAGCTGGGATTTTGAAATTAGATCTGAACCTGAACTCTACTTAATTTTTTTGATGCTGTTAAAAATTTAATACATTCACAATATATACATGTGTGTTTGTGTTAAGACACTCACATTTGCAATTTTGGTCAAATTTGATTGAATCTTGGCACAAAAATAAATTTTTGCAATAGCTTGGACTATTTTCTACCCAGCAAAATTTGCACATTTTCAGAATGGCAGCCATTTTAAATCTTTAAAAATTTGCAACTTGTTTTCTTCTACTTTTTTGAAAATCTTATTTCACCATCGTAATATGAGTTAAAACATATATAAAATTAACATTTTGAATTTTCTAAATCATTCTAGTGAGATTTAAATTCTGTATTTTTACATCCGTCAGGGTTCATTTTTGTATTTCAAGGAAATTTTGAAAGTTTAAAAAGATTTATGAAGATTATAGTTTGATAGTTATGACTATGAACACAAATGTCAATCAGGAAATTTGCTTCAATCACATCAGCAAGACAGACTTCAGGGAGACTCTGTGGTATTATTTGTTTAAATAATATTTGGTTGCTTGTATAACAGTGGAAATTTGTTCCAGTGTCGTAGTACAATTAATCTATTACATAATTCCTGAAACTTGGCTATCAGCACCATGGCTTAATGAACAACTGATTTTGTTGATAGGGAACTTAATTTACTGTCTTGTTTGTATAAATAGTTCACAAGTCTGTGTTTACTATAGCTTGATAATATGCCTATTGTTTGGGAGGTAAGGTCATTTATTGGTTTTTTTTTAACTGGCACTTATCAATTGGCAATAAAATTTATTATTATTTTTTAATAATATTGCAACCTAACGTTTTTGCCCTATCAAAAAAAAAAAAAGTATATCACATTCCTTTACCATTATTTTACACTGCGCAGAATAGTTTTATTGTGAAGTACATTCCTTTTTTCAAGGGCACATTCATCTAGATAATTTGAATATTAATGGAATTTTTCATTTTTTATGTTTTTATTCAGTGATACATTTAAGTTAAAATATTCACCCGTATCCTACAAAAAGTTGTGTTTTATTTAAATTTAGCAACCATTTTAGCAGAGCTATTCTTACAGCTTAGGCATAAAATTTACTGTAAAAGCTGTACATTTTTATTCCATATATGTTAAGAAAAAACTGAATCCATGTACTCTTGAAAGTGGTATAAATGCTCAAACAATGCTTCCTCATATCTTCTCAAAATGGAGAACTTCTCTTAAATACATTCTAATCACGCAGATATTTGAACTTTGTGAGTGGCATTATTTTTGCCGAGTTTTACATTTTTATTGTATGCCCTATAGATTATTTTGTAGCTTTGAACCAGGTTTTTCTGACGAAATACTTTTTTATGTGAGAAAGTTTGTGTAATGTTTTTTGCACCATTTATTTTTATAAACGATTGATCAAATTTAGAGTAAAACATTAATTAATCGGTCAGTTAAAAATGTTCAAAATAACGTTTTGTTATTCTGCTTTGATAATTTTGCTCTTAAAAATTCTGACTGCATATTTTCTGTATCACAGTTTTGTCCCTATGATTTCTTCACAGTTTTGATAAAATGTTTCTTTAGTTGTAATCCAAAGTAAATTAATTACTTTAAAATAAAAACTTAATATTAATATTTGATCATTCTGAAGTTACTGCATTGTTCATGAGATTAATGAGATAACATTGTTTATGTTTTACCTGCTGCATTAATCATTCACAATAACCTTATCAAGTAATTCTAGCCTGATGCACATCTCCAATATTAACCAACTAATCTGAATTTAGTCAGTCATTCAGAAATCTTATTTCTACATTACAAACAAAATGTCTCACAGATTGTATGTGCATTATATATATAAGTAGTACCGACAGTGCAGCCTGGGAAATCCAAATATTTTTACCATAAATGTTCTATGTAAACAGGAATAATTTTCAGCAAAATATTTAATTTAAAAAAATCTAATTGAAAATTTTAAATTCAGTTCCAAGATGTTGTCAGACTTTTTACATTCCCCCCCCAGGTAGATTTACAGGTATTTTTCAGAAACAATTCAATGGATTTTTTAGATAGCAAATAAAACCATTTATTATGTTATGTTACACCTTTTAGATAAACATTTGTAATCATTGTAGTTTATACTAGTAAGAAAATATACTGCCAAGTATTTTTTGGTAATTTTTACATTTTCTTTTTTTTATTTGGATGTCTGTCCATATCTGTCTTGTGTGTGCTGAAGGTGCATTCACTAATTTCTATAAAATTTGGTATGTAGGTGTGATTTGTCCACACAAATTATTTAAAGTAATAATATCTGTTTTTAAAACCTTGTGTTTGTCAAAAAATTGTAGTCAAAAGTATCTAAACATATGAGATATGGCTAAAAAATAATCGGATTAATGGACATTCTTTGTCCATTCTTTTTGGACATTTTTTGTTTTTATTTCTTCATAGCTTTAACATTATCCCCCTCAGTGTATTGACCTCCACGATCCCTGCACCACTCCATGCAAATTTTCCATTGGTCATTGAAGTGTTTCATTTATGAAAAGTATGTTCAAGGACTCCATCACTTTTTCTTTCACAGCTTCATCTGTCTCAGATCTTGTTTCTTTCAATGCTGATTTCACTTTTAGGAAACAAAAAGTCATATAAAGCAAGTTCTGGTGAGTAGGGTGGGTGTTCCAACATAGGGATCCCATGCTTTGCCAAAAACGTCTTAACCAATGTAGTAAACTTCATTGGCCGGTGCATTGTCTTGTTGACTTATTTTTCTACAAATCAAATTGGTTTCTTCTTACTTGTTCATGGAGAGTAGTTATCCCCTCAAGATAGTAATTCTTTTTCACGGTTTGACCCTCAGGCACCCAAATTATGTACACAGTCCTATGGATGTTGAAAAACACAACCTTCATGGCTTTGAATTTTGATTAGGTCATTCAAGATTTTTTCAGTTTCAGTGAATGGAGGCTTTTCCACTGCATTGATTGGTACTTAATTTCTAGGTCATAAGTAAAAAACCATGATCCGTTACATATTATTACTCTTTCCAAGAGTCCTGTCCAGGTATGAGATTTTTGAACATTCTTTATGTTAAATTCTTTATGTAAAATGTGCCAAACTGATTCTTTTTTTATTACAATGATCTCAGTTTTCACATAAATACTAAACCCGATGCTTTTTTCGGATTAAATTGCAATTTTTCCAATGCTCTTGTCCTTCGTTGACATCATGGGTTATAGTCAAACCTTTCTTGCTCTTTTTTAAACTGTTTAAAACACTCAAAAACTTAAGTGTATGATAAACATTCAACACCGTTTCAACAAAGAATGTATTTCTCTGCAGACTTAATGAGTTTCATTAAAAACTTCACATTAATGTGTTACTCTTTTAAAATGCTAGGTATTTTTTCTGACAGACAGCAGATGCATAGTCTATTATGAATGAAGGCCACAGCCCGACTGAAAGATTCACAAGAATGGAGAGGGGATGTCACATGACTCGGCAGTATAACATTTGATCTTGATGCACTAACGAGTTTAACCTTGCTGGTTGTCTTTGAAAAATCAGTCCGGTTATTTTTTAGCCAAACCTTGTATATAGGTGGCTACTCCCAAAAATAATCTAGTTTAGGAATAATTTGCGAAGATCAATATCATTTTTCTTCTAAAGCAAGAGCACTAGTCTACCTGTAGATCATAATGTCCTTTTACTGTTCCTAAATAAATAGAGTATTTGCCACAGGATTAATAGAATCTAAGAAGTTATTCAATTAGCCCATGATAAATTCATGTTTAAATTTTAACATTATATTTGTTAAGCAAACATTTATCGTATTTAAATTGTATTACAGGATATTACTTTTTTGAGGCCATATCCAATAATAATTAGGCTAATTATTGTTATTTAATAATTTTCTACGTTTTTCATGTAGCCTAGGTACGTTATAATAAAAATAACATCAAAATACAGTATGTTATTAATAAAGAAATTATAACACTTTAAAGAGCAATTATTATGATATTAAGATTGAAAAAAGAATGATGTAAGACTTTACCCCAAAAAAATATCATTAAAACAAAGACACTGAAAAAAACATAGACTAAGAAATTAGTATTATAATAAAACCAAACAAAAAGATTAACAAAAAAAAGATAACTTTTTCATTGTAGAGATAAATAAACCTCTTTCCCAACTAATAATACTGTTTGAATCATATGCTATTTATTTTTTTTACTGTGTTGCTTACCAGTCATTTATCTCGGAATTAGACAAAGTAAGCAGTGACCTACGATTAGACCTTTGAGTAGCTCTGTGACAACGGATTTATTTACTGATTACACATATGATGAAACTAATTGATCTAGTGACTTAGCCACACATGCAAGGTAAAGGAGGTGCAGAAGTTCTTTCAAGTCCTCTGCCAGTAGTAAAATTTAAAAAAGTCTTATTTTTAAAGTGTATTTTTATTAATATATGTTTGACTTCAGAGAGGTATAAGGAGGGTTTACATGAGAGAAATAAAAGCCACTAGTTCACATTACTTTCTGAGCCACCAACAATCTTTTAATACAAGACTTGTTACAAGCGACTTTTAAAAATACTCATGAGACATTTTTACTTAGCTTTCTTTTGTTAATGTGGTAAAAATAATTTATGATGTTTAATGAAATAGACAGATGCAATACAGGTGGGTTGTTGATGAAATTACTATATTGTTGTTTTAAGTGACAAATTCAAAAAAATAAAACTAAAGAAGGGAAATGTTTATAGACTAGATTGTTCGAAGAAATGAATGTAACTTTGGTATGAAATTCAGCTCTAAAACAATTACAAATGATAATTGAAAATTTTTAAGAATTATTAGTTATATTTGACTTACATTTTAACAAAGAAACTTAACTATGAAAAATGTATTTCATTAAGGAAAAATCCTGAAGTGAAAAAGAGTCTATTTACATGGAGAGGATCACTTATGATCTTGTGACCTTCTTTTGACAGCAAAGATCACTTTTTTTTCAAGAATATATTAAAAAAATATTACTTGTAGATGTCCTTACTTTACCTTCCTGGTAATCTGTTGTACCTGGCTTAATGATGAATGTCTAATCTAATAAAAACTCTTAAACAGAACTTTAAATTGTTAATATCACTAGAGCTAGAGCCATCACAGACACCCTAAAGAAAAAACAACAAAAACATTATAAAAACCTGTGTTTTGCTTTAAAAAATTTAATCTCTTGGTAGTAGATAAATAATATTATAGTAATATTAATTTAATGGTAAAAAATATTCCTAATTGATGAGTTGTAATTAATTAGTATGGCACTGGCATAGTTCCCTATTGTTGCCACCATATGGTTCACTGATTATTATTTCATTGTAATGTAATTAGTGAATTTCCATTAGGTAATGAGTTATTGATGTGGTCGTCATAGTACAGAAACATGAAATAAACACTGATGCTGTAAAAATTGTGTGAATATGTGTGTGTATGCGCGCATGTGTGTATGTGCACGCTCGCTAGGACTAGTTTTGACCGAGTTTTTTTCTCAGCAGATTCTGTTCGTTTATTTTACAATGAATGCTATTAAAAATTTATTTTTTTCCAATTTAAACAATTTCAAAAACTTTATTTCATAAATGGTGTTTAACAGCATTATACATAAATGGTGTATAACAGCATTATACATAAATGGTGTATAACAGATTAAATACATAGTAATTGGTTTTTCAGTCTGCATTAATTAGCATTTAAAATTCTTTTTTTTTTAATTTCGAATAGTCACCTTTTTTAAGTTGTAGTTATTACCAGAATTATTTTTGGTGCTAATCGTGAACTTTTGCAGTTGTGTTTGTTACATAGCTAGGACGCACCTCCTTAGTATATTATTAGACTTACAACGTATTTAGCTAGTTTCAGATTTTAATTTTGTAATGAAGGGATATTTTCCTAACATATAAAACAAATTATTAGCTGAAAATGTTATGCTTTGTAACTTATAACAATAATTTTATTGCAGTTTGTGGTCCTAGATTTTCTATACTTTTAGTTCTGTTCTACTAATAACATACAGTGGATAAAGTTATGGAAAAAGATACACAATAAGTCTGGTATTGTAAGTGACCTAGCGTGACCTCAAAACGCTAGGTTAAATTATAGATACATATGCAAGCTTGTAATTAAGGTTTGCATTAGCATAAACGTATGTTAAACTCAAATCATTTCCATTTGTGTAAACCTTGAGAACAGAACAGTAAACTGGCCTTACTAATGCGTTCAAATATTGATTTAAATAAAACAAGGCAGTTATTAGTATTAGGGGCAAAAATTAGAACAAATATAAATACAGTATAATCAATGTATTAATTCTATAGTTTTTATCCTATTTATTTTAATAAACAAATTTCAATAAATTTTAGGGTTTATATATATATATTCACCCCGAGGACCCGGGTTCGATTCCCAGCGAGGGCTTGGCATTTTCATACGCTATAAATCATCCCATCGTCTGCATTAGCCCAAGTGTGCACAATAGTCGGACATTAAACACAAACTTTAAACACAAAAAAAATATACACACACGAGGTGTGTTCGGAAAATAACGAGAATTTTTAAATTTCTCGGGCTTGGAGAGTCCGATTGTCAAACATTTTTTTTATTATGTTGGTATACATGCCCTTAAAGTATGATAAAACTTTCAGTTGTTTTCATTGTTGACTTTGTCTGTGACAGCCACTAAGGTTAGACATGTTTTTATGAGCTCGGCGATTTTCGTTTGTTAAAAGAAATGGATCAAAAAATTTGTATCAAATTTTGCATAAAAAATGGGATAAAGTGTAAAACAAAGTGTGTGAAATGTTAACAAAGGTCTATGGTGAGTCTGCTATGAGTAAAGCAAGAGTTTACGAGTGGTATAAGCGTTTCCAAGAAGGCCATGAAGATGTTGAAGATGACGAATGCCCTGGACGCTCCAGCACATCAACAAACGATGAAAATGTGAAAAAAGTGAAAGAAATGGTTATGAACAATCGCTGAATCAATTAGAGAGGTCGCTGATGATGTTGGCATATCGATTGGATCATGTGATGACATTGTTTCCAATGTTTTGTGTATGAAATGCATGGCAGAAAAATTCGTTCCAAAATTGTTGAATTTTGAACAAAAACAGCGGCGAATGGAAGTTGCTCAGGAGTCACTAAATGAAGTCAACGACGATGCAGAATTACTGAAACGTATTATAACAGGTGACGAAACATGGGTTTATGGATATGACGTCAAAACTCAGGCTCAATCATCCCAGTGGAGGCATTCTGGCTCACCAAAACCGAAAAAGGCTGGACAAGTGCGGTCGAATGTGAAGGTTATGTTCACTGTGTTCTTCGATATTAATGGCATAGTGCATCATGAATTCCTGCCACCAGGTGAAACGGTCAAAAAGGAGTACTACGTACAAGTTCAACGCCGTTTGCTTGAAGCAATCCGAAAAAATGCCCAAATCTGTGGAAAAACAATGCATGGCTTTTGCACCACGATAATGCACCAGCTCACACTTCATTGCTTGTTCATAAATTTTTGGCCAAAAACAGTGCTGTAATGATGCCCCAGCCTCCATATTCGCCAGTCATGGCTCCGTGTGACTTTTTCTTATTTCCAAAAATAAAGAGAACCTTAAAGGGACTTCATTTTACAGCTGTAGATGAAATTAAAAGCACATCGCTGAAAAAACTAAAGGCTATCTCAAAGATTGAGTTTGAGAAGTGTTTCGAGGATTGGAAGAAGCAGTGGCACAAGTGCATAATCTCCAGTGGGGACTATTTTGAAGGCGACAACATCAATGTAGAAGAAGAAATAAATATTTTGTTGAAAAAATTAAAATTCTTGTTACTTCCTGAACACATCGTGTGTGTGTGTGTGTGTGTGTGTGTGTGTGTGTGTGTGTGTGTGTGTGTGTGTGTGTGTGTGTGTGTGTGTGTGTGTGTGTGTGTGTGTGTGTGTGTGTGTGTGTGTGTGTGTGTGTGTGTGTGTGTGTGTGTGTAATAAAAATCTGTTTGTCCATTTCAAAATTGTAATTTTTTTTGTATTATTCTATTAGGTGAAAAAAGGATTTTGATTTTGGTATGTTTGTTAAGGTATACATATGTAACAAAAAGAAAATAATGAAAGAAAACCATTTTAAAATTACATAATTGGAATTAGAAGATTTTCAGAATATTGTTACCACATTTATTACTAGCCTACCATATTTTAAGTGTTTTATATTCTACATTTTCGTGTATAGTAGCCTATAATAGAACCAAATATTTGGTAGGATGTTTTATAATTGATAATGTTTATGTTTTGAATCCACTAAAACATAATGTAAATTTTGCAGTGACATCTGTATATGACCTCCTCGAGGGTTTTGTTATTTTACAATTAATCTCGAAGAATTTTTCAGACTATTGGAAAATATTTAATTTCTAAAATGGTATGATTAAATGGTAAAACATTGAAAATCTACAATTGTAAACTAAAAGAAAAACACAATGTTTGATTTTTTTTAACATAAAACACTCAGTGAAGTTGTATTGCTTGGCTCTTTATTGCTTCATCTGCTTTTTTTTTTTGGGGGGAGTTGGATTTACCTAGCAATCTAAGGCAAATATGTTAACATTAAGAACAGTCCAAGTGGTATTGGATCATGTTAAAAAATTCATTATTCATACAGTGCTTTTCCTTTTTTATTTATATTGTTTATAATTAATTTTCTATTTCCTGTTTTTACCAGAAATAATTACTGTTTGTTTCAGAAAGAAGATGTTGACTCTGAGGATGACAAAGCTAATCAAGACTTATCTAATAAAATCCCACAAGGCACTGATAATGTCCCAAGATTATTTGCTAGTGCCCTGCGAGGGCTTCCTGACAGGTTAGTCTTTCTTGTTTATTTTATAGTGAATTTTTCATAATTGCTGAACAAATGGCTGTATGTCAAACTGTTTTCAAAAATCATTATTCGTCTCAAAATATCAGAATTGTTCTTAATATTTAGCATAAAAAACTACCAGTCTCATTAAGAAAGAATAGTTATTTTTTAAAACAGTCTAGGTTAGATTAGATTGGTTGGTGGTAGGTTACAAATTTTGATGACTCCTGGCACAACTTTCAGAGGATCTGTTGTTCAACTAAGCCTCTTAAGTGCTAGTTCAGTAGACTGATTAACTCAATGAGTTTGAGTAATCCACTGACTAACTCGTCAGCAGGATATCCATGGATTCTGGAAGTCAAACATCCTGTGCCTTCTTCTGATATAAGCCTCACAACCATTGATTATGTGATATTTTCTCATTCATCCTGCTTAGCGTAGACACACTATCCCATGGTTTTTTTCTCAGCTACCCTCTAAACTTTGTCCCTGTTTTTCACCTAGAGGAACCTCTTACAAAATAGGTATTCTTAGTTGATAATCCTCCAATCTGAAGAGTATGGTTTCTTTCAGCCCTATCATCACAGATAGGTTTCTCTGTTGCCTGTGCCTCCAGAATACACTCTTAAGTCCTCAGCACATTATAGTTTTAGCAACTCGTACAGACATCAGTAACTCCAAAGCTTTGCCCTATAATGGTTGGTTTTCACCTCTGAGGTTTGATCTTGAGAGGTCATCAGCTTCCAGGTTCACTTAACTGTGTTCTCAGTTTGTGCTTTTGAGTTTCTGGTAGACATTTGTCTACCAATAAGGCTCCACATGGCCTTACTAACTTCAGATGTTTGACTCCATCTCTTACTTTTTCCATCCCAATTGCAATAGGTCCACCTGGTGTCCTGTAGTTTACTGAAATTTAATTCTACTTCTGCTACTGCTCCAGTTTCCTTCATTGCCATGCTATTTTCACTCCCCTGGTCCAACTGTTCTAGTTCTCCTGGTGTTTGTTTTGAACCATTTAAATCCTACAAGTAGCTAGGGAAATCAAAAGTTTACCCATATAGTGCCTTATACGCATAAAAAAGACTATATTAAAACTGGAGATATTACACATATTTAAAGTTAATCTTCCCTTAGACAGCCTTTGGCTTACGCTGTTCCACCTTGATTGAAGATGTGTACATGGATAGGAAATGAATAGTTATATAGATATGGGTACAATTCACCAAATCTTGTAGCAGCCAGTCCTCTAATAGGATCATAATGTTGTGCTGCCCGTTACACATTGAAAACAGTTTGCAGCATCAGTATTAAGTTAAACAATGATCCAAAATTACCATAATCATAATAATTTAAAATGATTTAATGACAGTGAGATATTGCTGAAAAATTTATGAATATATTTTGGGACCGAGATTCAGATTGGTGTGAAGGTTTGAATGATACAACATAAAGAATGTCTTATTATTGAACTTAATTGGTTTTTATAAGTAATAATTCACATAACCGTAGACCTTGCAGTATATTCTTTGTCTGGCCACCACTCCATGACAGCATTCTTTTCTGTTTTTTAACCAGTAACTGTAATGTTTACAGAAAACTACTGGTCCAACTATATTGGAAATTTTATGATCTTTCTTCATGAAGTGGTCAAAGGTCATACTATGATAGTATTACATGAAAGAGCCATTACTGCATTCATTATCACTAAATCAGATGCCTCCATCTTGAAACAGAAGTGAATGAAAAAACCTCACGTACATCTTTTGGGCTTTATACAGCGTACTTTTTTTACCAATTTTCAACATAATTGGTCAGTAAGTTTGGCCAAATCTGCATGACAAACAAACAAGCACATAAACCAAATACAGAAAGGTCGAATTGAATTAGAGACCTCTCTTCTCACTATAGAAGTGTCTAGCCTATCTTGGGACTAAGCTTATCCACATAACATTCACAGTTTGCAATAGTTGTATAATAGGGGTGTTTAACCAACCTTGAGACTAAGCTACAGAGCAACTTATCCACATAACCTTCACAGTTTGCAATAGTTGTATAATTGAGGTGTTTAACCCACCTTGAGACTAAGCTACAGAGCAACTTATCCACATAACATTCACAGTTTGCAATAGTAGTATAATAGAGGTGTTTAACCTACCTTGACACTAAGCTTCAGAGCAACTTATCCACATAACATTCACAGTTTGCAATAGTTGTATAATAGAGGTGTTTAACCTACCTTGAGACTAAACTTCAGAGCAACTTATCCACATAACATTCACAGTTTGCAATAGTTATATAACAGAGTTGTTTAACCTACCTTGAGGCTAAGCTTCAGAGCAACTTATCCACATAACATTCACAGTTTGCAATAGTTGTATAATAGAGGTGTTTAACCTACCTTGAAACTAAACTACAGAGCAACTTATCCACATAACATTCACAGTTTGCAATAGTTGTATAATGAAGATGTTCAAAAACAAAACCGAACTGGTTTAAAGAAATTGAAAAAGACCTAATAGAATTATAAATTACAGAAAATTCACTGCTTGACCAAACTGCTAAGATAATTACCAAAGACGAAAGAATAAGATTCCAAGATAAAACCAAAATAAAACCTAAACCTATCATTTCGGAAGAGGAGAGGAAAAGAAGATCAGAAAGAATGAAGAGCTACTGGGAACAAAGAAAAGTACAGCGCGCAAGAAATGATTAATTCAGCATACCCCAAAGAGGGTGAAACGAAAAGAAGAAGAAGATGTTCAATCTATTCATATCCTTTCTCTCACACTATATTGAAGTTATCACTTAGAATTTCGGTTTTGATGGAATTATTTATTTTTGGTTTAAAAACATGTTTTCACAAAACATCTTGCCTGCAACTCATTATATAGCTTAATAGCTAGGCATGACTTTTCTTGAAATTTTAATTTTTTTGCCAGAATTTGAATCTTTGCATAAAACATGATTAAGTCAGATTTCAAATGATTTATTCAAATAATTTTGGAAAAAACATGGTAAAGGTAGTAAAATAGGTGTATAAAAAAGCTGCCTGTAGTTTACTTTGAAAGCAAAATGGTATCTGCTTGTTTATTCAGTCTTGTTTGACTGGAAAAAATCCGCCTTATTCCATTTTCTTTTGCTTCCAGTTAAGTCTGTTATTGACTTCTAACTTTTCAATTATTATTTGTAAATTTTTACTGAACAATTAGCCAATTAAATTTTAATTCATTTCATTTTTTCATTTTGTTTAAAAAACGTATAAAAGTAAAAAAAACAGGCATTATGAGAATACAGATTAAATTTGTTAGGCAATTAAACTATGAGTTTAGTCTGTAAAGTTATATTGTATTTTATACGAGTCACTCTGTTTATAGATGGAGGAATTGGGTGATACGAGGAGTGTTTACATTCCTAATGATAGGTGTTTTCTGTCTGGTGATCTATGGTGGACCCCTCGCACTGATGATAATGGTGAGTAAAAATAATGGTTATACATAAATGGTTGTTTTTTATGCCTAAACCATTTTCTTTTAAACATGTTTTTCACACACACACAAAAAATAGCTGTTACACTTTGGTTTTGTTATATTTACTATCAAACCATAAATTTTAAATTTGTAATTATGAATATTCATATAAAAACATATATTTGAGCAAATTCTGAAGAGTTAATTTTACAAAAATATGCCTTTTGAATTTTCTTTATTGCCAATACCCATTGTGTACTGACAAAAATGAAATTTATGATCTTTTTTATTCCCATCCCCAGTTAAACTCAAATTTATTTGCAAATATTTTATAAGTTTAGTAACAATCAGCTAATTAGAACATGCTGTATGCTCGTTTTTAAATTTGTTTAGACACAAATAGAGCCAAAAGTATTATAACATAGGTACTGAGAAAATCAAATGCTCTGATCTTCACTTGTTTTACCAAAAAAAGTTACTAAACAACTTAAAATTTAATTTAGTTTTCATTACCATACTGTTAAACTAAATTAGAAATACCCAGGACATGTATTCATAGCCATTGTCCACTATAAACATTATTAATTTAAGTTGTTGAAGGTCTTGACTTAAAAACAATGTAGGCTATAAATAGATCTTCAAAGTGGCATTCTAAATCTAAATTTCAAACCAGATAAACAACATGATTTTATACTGAGAATTCCTGAGTCTGCATAAAATGGTCCTAGTTGGGTTATTCCATGAAATAATGTGTTGTACAAGGTGATCGGAAAAAAATAGCTTGTGTAATTTTTAACAACATGAGATAGGTTAATTTTTTTTTTGTTAAGAAGAATAAAAAATCTTATTCTTAAGGCATACATACACAGTTGAATCAATGAAATTTGATTAGTTTATTGTATATTGCATTTCAGTCGCATTGATCAGTGAAATAGAACCACTGAAAGAAGCAGACGGGACTTCTACTGTTGTTCAACGATGTTGATTAATATTGTAGTGTCAGCCAAATTGAATTATGTATGCAGTGTGATTGAAAAAGAGGCACTCATTTGACCCAGGTTTTATTAGAAAATTTAAACAACTGTATTAAGGTTACGTTTACGGTGTGTTTTAGTTTGGTGTGAATATATGTAAATAATAACAATAGTAATGGTATTTCATTGGAAAAAATCACACTCCACTGTTTATAGTAGATTTGTGAAAAAATCACAAATGTCTGTGAACTGTAAGAGGAACGATTATAAAATTTAAAATATTTATTACAAACAAATCAGACAAATTTGAAATACAATTAATTTGCTGGGAATATCTGAAAATGATGTAAAATTAAATAAAAAGTATTCTCCTTCAAAAAAAGTAGACAAATTTTGTAATAAACTAATAATTATGTATGATAACATGTTTGAATTTATACTGTTGTTCAGTTACATTGAACCATTTAGACAAATTTCCATTCAGTGTTGTAGAACAGTGATATTGATTCAACCAAATTGAAGTCTGTGTATATATTCCTTTATCTGTAAACAACCTTATAATAACAAGGAACATATCTAGATGTTGCAAACTATCAACAAATACAACAGACCACATAGGAAAAATGTTCTATCCTCTACCTTTGTTTCTAATATCAGTAAATGTTTTTTTCATATTTTAGGTTTACCAATGGATATCGCTTGTAATAAATTTTCTAAAATGAACAAAATTGTATCTATTTACTGAAGTGTGTCAAACGAAACTTTACCATGTTAGTGAATTACTTTAATTTAGTTCAAAATTCTGTCTGTATGTAATCACTTTTACTGAGTTTTTTCTATTATCTTGTAATTTACTTTTTTTAAATACTGTATCTTAATTTGGCAACTTTGTTGTAGGAACTTAGTGCTTTGATAAATTAGTTAACGTAATGTACTTTATTAACACAAAGTTCAGTAGAATTTATTTGATTTTACTTTATTACTGAACAAGGTTTAGAAAGTATTTTGACTGTGAAAAAAACAACCTTGAGATTTTTTATGGTTATATCCGTTTTCAGGTCTCATGAGCAAAAAAAGTTGTTTTTGCACGCAAACTAAATTGAATGTGGCATTCTATTGTATGTTAAAATGATGGTGATTCTTTTGGTTCACATTTTTATATTGTAGCAGATCAATATGTTAACCAAGTGAGACGTTAGTGCACAGTAAATTGAATTGTTAAAGTGTGAACCACAAAGATTTGTATTGATTTCTCTTTAGAAACCTTTCAACTGCCTGTCTGTACGACAATTGGAGTTATGGTATCACACGCTTACCACTGGAAATGTATTTATATTGAAAGCATTGTCAGATAGAAGCAATGTTTATTGTTTTATTTATTCGATTTTTATTTAAAAAAATATTGAACACGTGTCAAAATATTGGAATAAAAATACTGTTTTTTTCACTGCAAGTTGTTTTTATTTCAAATACATGACTATATTCATGCATGATTAGGGTTTTAGAAAAATCTATTAATTTTGAAAATTATTGACATTTTGCCAACTGTTTTGTTTTTATGAACAGTTTCTGGCGTAATATTTTAGAGAAATATCATCCAGTGCATATTATTAATGTACCTGAGGGTAATTTTTTGACCATGGTAGTTGAGGCTGTTTTTGAAAAAATGTATGTTTTCATTTCATTCCCTTTAGAGCTAATCTTAATTTTGGATTTAACTAGCTAATTCCAAAAAGTCCTAAATTCAGTTTCTGAAATTTGAACCAAATCAGAATAGGTTTTGCTTTAAGGCAAACACACACAAACACACAAATACATAGGCGTTTACTGACCATCTTAAAATCTTTTCTTTTTTTGTCATGAAATATCAAAATGAATAGTGAATGAATGAAAATTAATTGAATATGTTCTCAATTTTTCATTCCTTTCATAAAATTCTCAAAATGTTTCCTAGTTTTGTCAATTTACACTTGTTGACATATTTCGGATTACTTCTATTCTCAAATGTAATTGTTAGAAGTTGGCCATTAAGAGAAAGTGTGGTAGAGAGAATTAAGAATGAGGTGTGCTAGCTAATGAACCGTTATTTCAGAAGAGGGGAGGAACATTAGGTCAAAGAGCAAATCCATGAAATATAACATTCCTGGAAACAAAGTAAGATTATTATTTTAATAACAGTGACATATGAGGTGTGCTAGCTAATGAACCGTTATTTCAGAAGAGGGAAGGAACATTAGGTCAAAGAGCAAATCCATGAAATATAACATTCCTGGAAACAAAGTAAGATTATTATTTAAATAACAGTGACATATGAGGTGTGCTAGCTAATGAACCGTTATTTCAGAAGAGGGGAGGAACATTAGGTCAAAGAGCAAATCCATGAAATATAACATTCCTGGAAACAAAGTAAGATTATTATTTAAATAACAGTGACATATGAGGTGTGCTAGCTAATGAACCGTTATTTCAGAAGAGGGGAGGAACATTAGGTCAAAGAGCAAATCCATGAAATATAACATTCCTGGAAACAAAGTAAGATTATTATTTAAATAACAGTGACATATGAGGTGTGCTAGAAGTCTGCTTCTGTCAGCTTGTTGAGAACCTTCATTGCTTTTGTTTTCATCATGTCCACACTGTGAAATCTTTTCCCCTTAAGCTCTGATTTAACCTTAGAAAATAAAAAAAGTCACAGGGACTGATTTGGTCAGGTCGGGTGAGTACTGTACCCACAGTCTTGCACAGTGATGCCATATTTTGCGAAGAAATGCCTTTAGAGACAAGACTGAATGGACAGGTGCATTTTCTTGGTGAAGCATTCAGGAATTACTCTTCCACAAATCAAGTATTCTCCCTGTTTCATGAAGGGCTGTTAGAACCTCAACATGATAATGTTGATTGGCCATCTGACCTTCGGGGGCCCAGTGAACATAGAAAATTCCATGCTTGTCAGAAAAAAAGAAACAATCATGACTTAAATTTTGATTTGCTCATTTGTTTTTTTTTTTACTGTGGTGAGGTAATGCTCTTCTAATGCATCGATGGCGCTTTATTTCAACATCACAAAAACCATGATTCATTGCAAGTAACAATTCTGAATCAGTATTAGTGTTATTTAAAAGGTCAGTACAGATGTGCATTCTTGATTTTTTTTTACTCTGGAGGGAAAAGTTTTAGCACCATTTTTGCACAAACTCTCTGCATGTTCAGTGATTCATGCAAAATCTGACGGATATTTTCTTTGTTAATTCCTGAGATTTCAGCAAGAGCTCGGACACTCAGATGATGGTTTTGGTGGATCATTTTAACAATTTTCTGGATGTTATCATCTATTTTTTATGTTGAGAATCGTCAAGGACGTAGATCATCTTCAGTCATTTCACATCCCTTCTTAAACCTTTTAAACCACTCAAAAACTTGTGTGTGCAATAAACATTCACTTCTGTACACGTCCTTTTACATAGCGTAAGCTTCTGTAGCAGTTTTTCCCAGTTTGTTAAGAAACTTGATGTTAACTTGTTGCTCCATCTGAACACTTTGCATTGTTTTGATGAGGTGCTAGTGTAAGAACTTGAACGGGCAATTGCTACTGAGACTGAGTATGGGGGAAGCGTCAACAGGCACAGACATGTTCAAACCTGGCATGGCTTGCTCACTGTTTGCCAGTAAGAGCATCAGTCCAGTTATTTAATTGCCACCCCTTATATTACCAAGATTTTAAGACGATTACAACATTTTCATGGGCTAAGTACAGATGAAGTATAAAAAAAATTGGTGACCACTATTATCGTTTATTATAATTTTTTTTTTTTTCAATTTACTAAAACTGAAAATTTCAGTTTGCTACACCGACTTTACTTACAAATTGTCATATATGACTGCAATCTGGTGAACCAATTTTCAGTTTTATTGTTAGTAGATTTTTGAAACTGAAAATGGAATGAAACATGACCATTTTGGTTTGAGCAGTGTTTCATTAAATTTATTTAAAATAATTTAATTGAATATTAGAAAGTTTTTGTAATAATTTTGTATCATTTATTTTTTAGACTCTGATAGTGCAAGTGAAATGTTTTGAAGAAATAATCAACATCGGCTATGCTGTATATCGTATTCACGGACTTCCATGGTTCAGATCTCTATCTTGGTACTTCCTAGTGGCGTCTAATTATTTCTTCTATGGAGAAAGTCTGGTTGACTACTTCGGAGTGGTGATCAACAGAACTGTAATTATCTTTATTTTATATTCAACTACAATAGGGACCAATTTAGTGGTTAAAAATTTTATACATATGTATGTGTTGGCATTTACAGATTTGCCAAATCTGGTGATTTGTTTAAAACAGAAAGAAACAAAATCAGATAATAGCTTGGATAAATTTATTAGCAAAATCCATTCAACAGTCTCTAAACGGCAGCCACTTCAAATCCTTATAAATATTTTAACTTTTTATCTTACACTTTTTTTTTGAAAATTTTACTGTCTGTAATGATCAGCGTTTAAAATCTGCATGAATTAGCATTTTAAAATTTCAGATCATATTAAAAATATGAAAATGCACCCAGTTGCGGTCAGGAGTTCATTTTTGTACATTTAATGTAATATTCTACTTTTTCAAAAAAGTGTAAGATGAAAATTTTATTATTGAATTTTTTTTTTCATCACTTCAGTGGTTCAATCTGTGTGCCATGAAAATTTTATCTTACAATGGTGAAATCAAATTTTCAAAAAATGTATATAAAATGTTTTGAATTTTTTATGATTTCAAATGGCCAACATTTTAAAATGTTGCTGATGTTGAAATATTGAAATTTTTGCTGGGTAATCGACGTATTAGCGAATTTAAGAATTCATTATGTGACATGAATTATATATACATTTAAATACATTTAAAAATGAATTTAAAAATGTACATTTAAATACATGAAAACTGTTTAAGTCTCTGGGAACAAATTATTATGCATTTCTTTTCTTAGACTAAAATCCTATTAAACATTAATTGTTTTGTTTTAGCACTACCTTACAGTGTTAGTGACATATCATCGCTTTTTCTCCTTCTGTTTATACATCGTTGGGTTCGTCTGGTTCGTACTATCACTGGTCAACAAGTACTACATGAAACAGTTCTCTCTGTTTGCTTGGACTCATGTAGCGCTGTTAATAGTGGTCTCACAAAGCTACCTTATTATCCAGAATATTTTTGAAGGATTGATTTGGTAAGGACTGTTGATTTAATTATAATATTAATTCAATATTATAATTATGACTGTGTTTGTCATATGGTACCATTGTATAATTTTAAAGGCATGTTTTTATTATTGCAAACGGTTAAATTTTGGAACGGTTCAGTGAAAGTAATTTTTTTAAGAAACATAAACTAACAAAAAAGTATTTTAGTGTGAACTACAGATTTTCTGCTTTACATATAGGGGTTCGGTGGTTGATGTGGCTAAAGCACTGGTCCTCTGCTGCGTCTCTGAACTGTAGCACCTAAAGGTTCTTAGTTCAAGCTGCAGTTACTCATGTTGTTTTTGGCTTACCGTTAATGCTGATCCCGCATTAATCTACTGATCTCGTTACTTTAATCTACTTCACACAGGTCTACTCTAAAAATTTAATTAATTAGCAATCAAAAATCATTTTATTATATTTGATATGTAATTTCTAAATATACATAATCCTTGATATTTAATGCCTGTACATTATGTAACATATCTGATAATGAAATACTGATTGATAAATAAAAAATAATATTTTGTACAGGTTCATCGTACCAGTATCTATGATTGTGTGCAATGATGTTTGGGCCTATGTCTTTGGTTTCTTCTTTGGACGTACACCTCTCATTAAACTGTCGCCAAAAAAAACCTGGGAAGGATTTATTGGTGGTGGAATTGCTACAGTCATATTTGGCCTAGTGGTATGTTTCTATTTCATTCATTCTAATCTGATATTTGAATAGTTATAGCTTAAAATAATAATAATAAAATATAGTTATAGTTGAAGGCAGAAAAAATAAAACGGTTTCCTCTTTAGTTAATTTTTTTTATACTTATATATAAGGTAATGTTCCTACTTTTTTGAATGGGAGGGAGGGAAACTGCTAGAGAATCACTATATCTTTGAACTGTGTATCCTGAAGGTCATGCGTTGAAACACTGTAACTGTCATGGCTTTACCTTTTCTGTTAATGTCAATTCCTCATCTTTTCTAGTCAAAGTGGCATAAAGTATAGACGTTAAGCAAAAACAAAAATTGCTAGAAATTCAATAGGCGTGCTTGCTACATGGTTGTCCCTTTCTATGAATGCTGATCCCTCGTCCTTATTTGTCTAACTGGCATAAAGCATAGACTTAAAAAAAAATATGCTGCATGAGGGGGGGGGAAATATCACTTGCATAAAAGCTACTCACAGTACCTTCTATTGTTAATTTTGAATATTGCATATTCATAAAGTGTCAACATTTTCTGATGTCATGGTCAGCTGTTTTAGCAGGCTTACATTTTCAATATATATCGTTTTGATACAAGTAACTTACTTGTACCCATTTTATATTCTTTTATTATTTGCAACCTTTTTATTTTTAGACATTTAAAATGTCTAAGATCATCATATACATACATAATGTACTAATTCCTTTTTTCACAGTCATTTTGTTATTAGTAATCTATTTTCTTTATTATTATTATTATTTTAATGATTAATATCATCATCATCATTTGAAAGTAAGTTTAGGCTTATTCCGTTTTCTAAATTTCATTGTTATTATTTATTATTTTTTATCATTGTTGTTATTTTTCTTTTAGACATAGTATCCTAAAAATATCATTAATTACTTTATATTGTGACTTTCTTACTTTTAATATTTAGAGGTTACATTATATATGCTTTGTCGTTATATTAAAAGCTTCTAAAACATTAAATATTCATATTCCATGACAATGGAGTTATTAATTGTTAAAAACTGTAAGTTTCATACTTACAAACTTAATAACTCGTATGTTTGCACTGGCTGTTTTGATGTTGAAACGTTTGTAACTGAAAAGGCACAATGTTCGGTATATAAAATTCAAACATAACTTTGTATTTGTACATGTATTGGAATTTGCAACAAAAACATTGGATTAAGGTTATTTAAATAATATTCTGAAAAGAAATAAATGAATTTATGAAGTATAATTTATTTAGTGGAGACTATGTTTTTCAAAACAAATTATTATGTTTCGATAAAAATTACAGTATAATAAACCTTCAATATATGCAACCTTTTTATACCTGTTTAATGCACTTAAATTAATATCCACAACAATATTTGCTATAGAGTAGGTTCTGATAAATAATATAAAATGACACTTGAAAAATGATTGAAATAATTGCCATACAGACGATTACATGTCGGAGATTAAAAACCTGTTCCATTGTTTGCTGATTCTAATTGTAACTTAAATTTACATCAAATAACCTAAGATAATGATAATGTTTCGACAAGTACTGGCATACTGTGTAGGCATACATACAGACTCTCATTTTTTATGTGTGTCTCTTTTCTCTCTCTGTCTTTTAAGATATATCTTTCACTCTGTCATATTTTTTTAATTTGTTCCTGGACCTTTGTTCATAACTTTGAAAGTACATTATTAAAACTGTAATAGCCTTAGGCTTATAGATTTTTTTTTAATTATTTTTGAATATATGTATATATATATATATATATATATATATATATATATATATATATATATATATATATATATATATATATATATATATATATATATGTATATATATATATATATTTAACGTGAAAAGCACATTGAGGCTATTATCGCTTCTCTAAATGTAAGTGTGAGTGTAAAAAGTTAGTTGTAATTGTGTGTTAGACTCGGGTACCGCAATAGACGTCTAAATCCTCTCAATAGATGCAGCTAGTCTGCACCCTCTGTGGGACTTTCTGTGTGCAAACTAATTAATAAATAATTAATAAGCTGTTCATATTGAGAGACTTGAAATTTACAATTTAAAAACATTTTTAGAGGATTAAAAACAGAGTCCTTGGTTTGGGGTTTGTCAAGATAATTGCCACAATAATTTACATGTTTATAAAATATAAAATACAATATAAACTTGTGTTTAACACTGCTTGTTCACAGATTTCATCAATAATGTGTCAATACAAGTACTTTATCTGCCCCATTGAATACAGTGAGAAACTTGGACGTATGACTATGGAATGTGATCCATCGTATTTGTACCGACCCACGGAGTACACTCTGCCGGAACCAGTCGCTAATGTTTCTAATATTGTGAGTATTTTCTATGAAAAGAGTGCTACAAAACTTAACGACCTCATTCGATAGGCCATATCCTACCTTGCTCACAATAAGCATTTCTTAAAATGCTTAACTTTCATTTTTATTCATCACTGATAATAATATGTTCAACACAAAATAACATATTTTGAACTGTGGTACAGAGTTTAAATTTTGCATACTACTCAAGAGTTATGAAAACCAAATATAAAAGAAATAATTACTGATTTTCTCATTTATTTTAAAAAGGTGACTTTAAAATTTTATGCCTCAAATTAATTTTACAAAAAATATTTGTGAAAGATAAAAAAATATAAACTAACTAAATGATTTCTTATTCTTTCTGTTGCTTAATCCTTTGCTCTCTCTCTCTCTCTCTCTCTCTCTCTCTCTCTCTCTCTCTCTCTCTCTCTCTCTCTCTCTCTCTCTCTCTCTCTCTCTCTCTCTCTCTCTCTCTCTCTCTCTCTCTCTCTCTCTCTCTCTCTCTCTCTCTCTCTCTCTCTCTCTCTCTCTCTCTCTCTCTCTCTCTCTCTCTCTCTCTCCTCTCTCTCTCTCTCTCTCTCTCTCTCTCTCTCTCTCTCTCTCTCTCTCTCTCTCTCTCTCTCTCTCTCTCTCTCTCTCTCTCTCTCTCTCTCTCTCTCTCTCTCTCTCTCTCTCTCTCTCTCTCTCTCTCTCTCTCTCTCTCTCTCTCTCTCTCTCTCTCTCTCTCTCTCTCTCTCTCTCTCTCTCTCTCTCTCTCTCTCTCTCTCTCTCTCTCTCTCTCTCTCTCTCTCTCTCTCTCTCTCTCTCTCTCTCTCTCTCTCTCTCTCTCTATCTCTATCTCTATCTCTATCTCTATCTCTATCTCTATCTCTATCTCTATCTCTATCTCTATCTCTATCTCTCTCTCTATCTCTATCTCTATCTCTATCTCTATCTCTATCTCTATCTCTATCTCTATCTCTATCTCTATCTCTATCTCTATCTCTATCTCTATCTCTATCTCTATCTCTATCTCTATCTCTATCTCTATCTCTATCTCTATCTCTATCTCTATCTCTATCTCTATCTCTATCTCTATCTCTATCTCTATCTCTATCTCTATCTCTATCTCTATCTCTATCTCTATCTCTATCTCTATCTCTATCTCTATCTCTATCTCTATCTCTATCTCTATCTCTATCTCTATCTCTATCTCTATCTCTCTCTCTCTTGGGCTGTTAGAATGGTCCTCTTAGGTCAGATTACCACCATAAGTAGCAAACTACTAAAACTATTTTTGCACCAAATTAAATTATGTATGTATGTGTGTGTGTGTGTGTATATATATATATATATATATATATATATATATATATATATATATATATATATATAACAAATTTTCATGTAGTGGGCAGATAGTCAACTAGGAATACTACAAAAAGGTCCTTCTGTGTTTGCATGGAAATGAACAGAAGAAAAGACCACTCTGAAGAGACATAAATTGGGTCCTTCGCCACAGCATAACAACTAATCCTATGTTCTCCATCAAGAAATTATTGGCCTAATTCAAAATACCTCTGATTCCACTATCCCTTACTACCCTAATATGGTCCCTACAGACTTACGACTGTTTCCTAATTGTAATTTTCTGCTGAAAAGAAATCAGTTTGAGTCATTTTAAGACATTCTGGCAAACAGGACCCTATAATAAAAATTTCCAGGAATGTTTCTAAAATGGACCTACTAGAAGCGGACCTATCCATCAAGATAGCGTGTGAAGACATGATATCAAAGAGTTGACTAACTAAAACTTTGTGGCTAAGATTGTTTTGGATTGACAGCACTGATCTTGTTTTGCTTTCTAAAAATGCATTTCCACACAACTTTTAATAGTGTATAGTGAATGAAGTAATACAAGTATTCTTTTGCTTTTGTTACAGATGGGTTTTGGGAATACCGTAACGATGTACCCATTCCTGTTGCATTCACTGTCCATGTCTTTATTCAGCTCTGTTATTGGTCCGTTTGGTGGATTTTTTGCCAGCGGCTTCAAGAGAGCATTTAAAATAAAGGTATCTTTTGTCTTATTATTACACAGATGTTTTTATTTATTCTTAAATGTTTGGACATTTAAACAATGGCTGTTGGTTCTAAACTGGGCATTTAAACAATGGCTGTTGGTTCTAAACTGGGCATTTAAACAATGGCTGTTGGTTCTAAACTGGGCATTTAAACAATGGCTGTTGGTTCTAAACTGGGCATTTAAACAATGGCTGTTGGTTCTAAACTGGGCATTTAAACAATGGCTGTTGGTTCTAAACTGGGCATTTAAACAATGGCTGTTGGTTCTAAACTGGGCATTTAAACAATGGCTGTTGGTTCTAAACTGGGCATTTAAACAATGGCTGTTGGTTCTAAACTGGGCATTTAAACAATGGCTGTTGGTTCTAAACTGGGCATTTAAACAATGGCTGTTGGTTTTAAACAGATGTTACGATATGTAAGATGAGATATTATTTCATTAATGCCTTTCTTTGAAATAACCAACTTTTTAAAAAATATCAACTTTTTCTTTAAAGTCATGCTGAAAAAGGTCAGCATAGTTTTGTGATTCTGAAATGTTCTATGAAATGTTCAAGAGTAGAAAGAACATGTTGATGATTTCTAGTTTTATTTTCTCAAGTGCTTTATGAAGTGTAAAACTATTAGTTCAAAGAACAGTAGACATCCTGAATATACAGAGCGTTCCACAACAGGACTCATAACCTCATCTGCTAATTTAACCGGTAACAATATTTACTGAAAATGTTATTGGACCAACTGTATTGAAGATTTTGTGCTCTTTCTCTCCATGAAGCAGTTAAAATTATAAGACTTGCTTTTGAGCCAGTATTACAGTAAATAGTAAACAGCTACACTTATCATTAAATCAGAGCCTGCCATCTTGAAATGGAAGTGAATGGAGAAAATTCTTAACATATGTTCTTCAGGCTTTATACAAAGTACCTTCATACTAACTTTCAAATCAGTCGGTCAGTGCATTTGACCAAAATGCGTACAATTATAATTGTTTTATTAGAAGCCGCCATCTTGAAACAGAAATAAATAGGGAAATAAATCTTAAACATAAATTACCTGGGCTTTATACAAGATACCTTCGTACCATATTTCAAAACAATTGGTTAATGCGTTTGGCCAAAACTGCATACACTCACACTCATCATTGTAAATTAGAGCGCCATCTTGAAACGGAATTAAATGGAAAAAATCTTATGCATGCATCGTTCAAGCTTTATACAAGGTACCTCCATACCAAATTTCAAAATAATTTGTCAATGTGTTTGGCCTAAACTGTGTACAATCATTATATTGTAATTCATCTTGAAAACGAAAGTGAGTGGAAAAAATCAGGCTTTATACAAGGTATCTTAGTACCAGATTTCAAAACAGTTGGTCAATGCATTTGATTAAACTGCATAACAAACCAAGTACTGAACAGTCAAATTAAAACAGACCTTGATCGCTCGGTCAAAAAATGTAATAAATTGAATAATTTTTGGTTATATATGAAAACCCGTAACTGAAGTGAGTGCATCAAATTTAAAATAAATTAACTTTACCGTTAAACAAAAATTTCTTTTATTACAATTTTGTTGCATTAATTTGTGTTACGATTCTTTACGTACAAGTAAAATCTGATGAACTATATGAAATTAAACCAATTTTGTAGGTTTTTTTATCAGTAATTTCTGAGACAGATTTTTTTTAGAAAATAGGAATATGAGAAAGTTTGTGTAACGTTTTTCTACCATTTTTTCCTTTGCTTTCACATTCTGTAGCTACAGATAGGTATTCTACATTCTTATGTATATACAAGAAGGTTATAATTATAGTATGCCAGACTATTTGTTTAAAATTGAAAACAAGGTAAAGCATCTGACAACAAACCCAGGCTCTCAGTTGGCTGTAGCACCAACGATTTCTTTAAAGACTTAAAGAGTGTTGATTAAATTTTATTGCTGGAATGGATTGCTCATGCCTGGTGAATACAAAGATATCACTTTTGATCTTGTTAAAACTATTTTTCTTAAACAATTAAATTTAGCAATTTAAGATACTGGTGGCATTCTTGTAAAAAAAATTTTGATTTAAAAGAGTCTGCAAAACAAATCAAAAACAAAAATCAACAGCTAAATGAATAAGGCCCAATAATGAATCGTACAGCGACTCTTTCTTGAAAATATGTTATCATACAAACTGCAAGTGCAGTAACTACATACTTAAAAAATTTAGTCAGGATGCTTTAACCAGTATCAGAAACCTAATTTGTTAAAATCAGTCTGACAGATTTTGTTAAAATTTTAATCATACATATAGCAAAATTTGAAAGAAAGCAAGTTAAAATTTACAACAATCAACAAAAATTTGTAATTTCAGGTATCCAATCTCCTAAACCTTAATAGTATTTAGTATAGGACAAATAACACACATAACAACTTATTTTTTGACGTGTATAATCTGATGTGCAAATCTTTTAAAAATGACAATCTCTGAGAAACAAGTAGTAAAAGTGTATATCAAAAATTTGTTAAGTTATTCTTTCACTAAATTGTTTTTACTGTAGGATTTTGGAGCAGTAATTCCAGGTCATGGTGGTATAATGGACCGATTTGACTGCCAGTACTTAATGGCTACTTTTGTCAACGTTTACATCTCGAGTTTCATCAAAACTGCATCGCCTCAGAAACTTTTACAGCAGGTGAGTTTCAGTATACGTCTAAAAGTGTTGTAAAATTAAGCACAATATTTTATAAATTTGATTTTGAAAGTATAATGAAACTTTTGGCCTTTGATACTCTAGAAAATAAATATCGTTTGATTGGGCTATTGCAACGACATTACAGTCATGAATCTGTGTATACACGTCACTGTTTCCCATTCGTAGGCTATCTACAGCATCAGCATTACTGGTTTTGAATTTGTGTGCATCATTTCAAATGCTTAAGTAGATCAAAAATCCCACCGATATTGTAATTGAGGCTGAACTGTTATTTTGAGAACAAGAAATGTAAAATTAACTGAAATTTATTGGCAAATAAATGATTTACTGGCAAAAATTTGTGATGTCTTTAGTGAGTGAAAATTTTTAAGAGAGAGTTTGAAAATCAGAGGTTCAAATGTCTTTTTTATCTAGTAAGTTTCCTGATATAGCACAATCCTTCTTCATTAAATCATAATTTAATGTCTAGAAAGATGGATATTTAGAGCCTCTGGCACAGCGAACAAAAATCTATTGTACAATTAAGTCTCTTAGGCACTGATTCAATAGACTGCTTCCCTCAATAAGTCTAAGCAATCCATTGGATGCTCATTTAGCTGTAAGTCCTTAGGGTCCTGAAAAGCAAACAACCTTCACTTACTGCTGGTAAAAGCCTCACTTATTTGACCTGCAATTTCTTCATCTTCTCTTCACAGCTTGTGGGCAGTTACTCTATAGTATAACGTTCCTGTCAACTCTGTTGTTACAATCGTATAAGTGTTGTGCTTTCTCACCCACAAGGTTTGATCCCTGGGAAGTCTTCTACTTCCAGGTTTAATTAGAAGCCTCTTTGCTACTGCCTCCTCTTTTCTCCTTTTGTGCTCGTAATATGATTTGAAATAGGATGTCACCTTACTGATTTGAGATGTTCTTCTCCATGTCTCACTTTTTCCACTGCAGGTTGCTTGGTTCGTCTAGCATTCCCACTGTCTGTTGCACTTCACTGCTTGTGGGTTTTATGGGGTTAGATACAGCCCCAGTTTCCTCCACTTCCCCAGTTTTCATTCCTTAAATCCACTTTGCCATTTGGTTTTGGTGGGTTTTGAAGGTTTGTTTCCAGCAATCAAAATCCCACAATCTAGCTCCGCATGCATGGGTAAGGGTAGATTAAAACTGGAAGTCAGCTAGTATCCAGAGATAAACTAGTTTCTCCTTAACTTTTGAAGAAAAGTTAGATCCAGCTAAGGCACCTTGAGACTGCCAAAACTGTACTCATAATGTGTGAGTCCTTGAGGAAAGTTCAGCACCTAGTTATCCTAAACTCTGCTCGTGCTGGGTTCCGAAAATACTGCAAATGTCTATAAAACAAAACGAGTCTACAGCACTGAGGCTTTTCTCACTCAGCACAGTAAAAAAAACAGTTTTTAAAGCCAAATTATGTCAATTTTTGCTGTCTTATCGACCATCACTCCTCAATTAAAACAGGTGATTGAATAGTGACACACAATCTAAAAAAAACATTATTTTTATTGGGGATGAAGCAGTAAATTCTAAAACATGTTACCTTCTTTAATCAATGATGTTTGATAGTCTGTCACATCAACTGTTATATAATCAAGATTTTACTCTATATCAGAACCAAATACCACAGTTGTTTTTTTTTAAGGCGAAAAGCACATTGAGGCTATTATAGCCACCCTAAACGTGTGAGTGTAAAGTGTAAATGTAAGTGTGTAAAGTCATAAGTGTAGTGTTGTAAGTGGAAGTGTGTGTTAGACTTGGGTACTGCGAGGAACGTCTAAATCCTCTCAATAGGTGCAGCTAGTCTGCACCCCCCTGCGGGGGAATATCACAGTTAATAGATAACAATGCATGCAGAATATTTATAATACAGAAATTGTAAACAAAACAAAAGTGTAATAGCTTGAAAACTTCAGTGAGATGTACAATCCTGTCATCAAATGTAATGATTTTTTTAAAAAAAAGTTATATCGATCTAATCAATAAATCAGATATACGCAGGACCTCCTCAACGAAAATAAGACCATTAGGGATTAGTCAAAATTATATAATTTATTTTGCAGGTGTATTCCTTGAAACCAGAACAACAACTAGAACTGTTCTATACTTTAAAGACTGCTTTGGAGAACAGAGGAATTCTCAGCTTACAGTAAACATGATCTCAGGTAGTCCTGCGCCAAAACATGTGATTTGTGTGCAACGAAGGTATGTGTGTTATGTTAATTAAATAGTTTTATGCAGTAAATATTTAAAACCAAACTTCTAGTGACTGCTTAATCATCTGTTATTTGCAATATCCTCGTCAGCTGTTAATTTGCAATAGTTCATCAGAAAAAATAAATTAATAAGAGCAGACTTATTTCTGTTATTCTATTAAACCAGCAGAACAGTCGTAACAGAACAGTTTTCTCACCTGTACATTAAAATGCAAGACAGCACATTATATACCGCTTACATACATAAACACTTAAATAGGCCAGTAGAATAATTTTTAAAAATAATTGGTTCAGATAAAAACAAAAAATTTGAAGTACTGGAATACAATACTCGCATTAACAAAATATATTAGTAACTGGTAATCATTGATGCATAATAGTCAAAATCTATCAAGTATATTACCATAAAACCCTGAATGTAGTTTTGTAACACCAACTAGAACTGTTTAATGCTGACGAATTTCTTCTAAAAACTACAACAAGGCCGATGCACCATTTTGTAGGAGTTTAGGAATTCCTAACTGGTGTTCTTTAATGAATCAACTATCAATGGTTCAGAACCATATAACCATTTTTACAATCTTCTTATATCCATTCGGCTACTTGTACACTTGATAACAACCCAAGAATGAACACTATTGTATTACCCGTTTCAAAACGTTTCCCGAATAATGTTTCAAAATCATTCCGGAAACTCATGCCTCAATTTATTCAATGTAAAAGAAAAGGGGAAAAGTGTAGCAAAACTGTCTACTTACCCTGTAGCCTGCTGATCCATTTCTACCCCTGTACCGCCTTACTGTAATGGAGCTCCAGTCAGTTCCCAACCTACAGTTAGGCCCCGTACAGCGCTCCAGTCCCCCAAGAATCACTGTGACATAGTTCTATTATACCTTGTTTATAACAACATGCAGTATGTCAGAATTTTCATAATTCTCCTGAGTCTTTGTCAATAGTACTCTTACTCTTTGGCTGTACCCTTTTTATAATTTTTAAAACTAATATTTAAAATTATAATTTTTATTCCTAATGTTAAGTAAAAATTTTTTTAATCATTTTTTTAATCAGTAGTGTACTACAATATTTATATTAACTGTTCATGTTTTGTAACTTTTTGCATTTCTTAGCCCCCCCCCTCCTACTTGTATACTTGTGAATTTTATTTATGTACTTTTTGAGTATTCTTGACTTCTTATTTTTTGTTTAGGAATGGGAAGCAAGTTAAACTTAGAGGATGTATTCAAGGGACTGAGGACAGATACTCAAAGGTCGTTTTCAGAAGTATTTATTTTGATAAACGTGCAGTATTTTGTTCTTGTGTAATTTAATTTTAACATACCTATGATTACTAGCCTAAATGAATAATTACTTTATAAAAAAAGTAATTTTGTTTTAAATTAGTGAATTTATTTCATTAGACATTGTAAGAAAATTTGCAAATTAATAGAACGTTAATTATGTACAGGATTTTATATTTAAAATTAAATATATGACGGTATATAGATTTGTTTATTTTATTATAAAAGTTTAATAATATATGACTGAACTTCTATCTTTTAAAATATTTCTTTCTGAACTACAGTAGAACCTTGGTAAGTTCATTTGGGACCAGTTGTGAATAACGAAAATCCGAGTTAACCAGATGTTGGCTGTTTATAGAAAATAAAAATATTTACACTTATAAACATTTGACCACACGTGGTAAACATATATACAGTAAAATTTAGTTGTAGTATTAATTTGTAATCTTCTGCTGCATTAGATGGAATATGCTTGTGAATGGCGCAAGCACGCCATCTTCCAAAACTTAAAGAAAGTATGTGTATATCTTAAACAGCCGTTATGTTGTTAATTCCATTTTCCCACCAAGCCACCAAATTATCATGCAGGGTTCCAGCAAACACTCATACTTTACGGTACTTCACAATTGTCTGCTTACAGTTGATTCTTGGTTGGTAGCAACGTGTTTACGTTGACATATTTATTTGAACACAACACATATGTGTTGGTGACAGCACGCTTATGTTTTATTCACAGTTAAGAATGTCCACCATTTACTTAGAGTGGTTTGTTCAAATTGAGTCAGAATCAGAAGTTTACATCCCGGATATGGGTTACAATTTGTACTTTTTCTCATCTAATAGATCAAGCATTAAAGCAAAACGTCTGACTATATCTCCTACCGCTTTCTACAGGACATTCTTTGGTGGACTTAAGAAAAGAAAAACTGTTCACCACCAGTCTATTCCTGAACACAAGTGTATTATAAAATTAAAGATCAAATGAGTCATTTTCTAGTTTTATCCAAAATCACCAACAAGGGTGTTAATCGATATATATATTACAAGAAAGTACTGTAGGAATTTGGAAAAAAGTAGATCAATAAACTGAGAAAGTTAGACAACAGAAAAAGCCCTTTTTCAAATTTGAAGGAATTTGTGATCTGTAGCTATACAAGGAGTAATGTAAATAAGTGTAAGCTTTGCCATTGCTCCAAGACAGGACGCACAGTGATGCCAATGTTTAAAATAGCCGATTCTTTCTTGTAAGTCTTACATTCAGCTGGACTATCACTGCTGGTGTGTGTTGCAAGTGATAATTTGCTGAGAAAGGAGCTGTGTAAATAACTCCAGCAACTGAACACCAATTATTACATCATCTTTAAATCTCATTTTCCTGTGTTGTGCTGCTCTACTTGTATAGAGTACATTGTGCTATAATGCTGAATGCACATACTAACAAGGTACGATTATCTACTCCAATTAAAATATTCGTACTGACAATAATGGTTTTGTAAGTTTAAACTAATTATTTTGCAAGAAATCTCACATTTTTATATTTTTAGTAAGATAATTGGTTCTATAAACAGCCTGCTTTAAAGGGAGCTGAGTTAACAAGGTTCTACTGTAATTCCATTTAGTATATCACACTTTAATAATAAGTTATTCTGTTTTGTTGTAAAATTTTGTTATAAATCTCTAACTCATAAGGCTAATGATACACAGCGATTTCCATTAAGTTGTCATGTCTTTTTGTATGCCAGTATTAAACAAACTAAACATAGTAGATGCCACTTGTCTTCTTGAAAACAACCTTTTTCCGTCTTCCACAGTAGCTAGTTTTATTTGTTTTTATAAAAGTAGCAGTGGCAATTTTTTCTTTAGAAAGAAACTTGAAAAAAATAAATTAATGAAAGTCTATAGTTATGTCAAAATTAACCATCCTCACAAAATTTAGTTTTCGTTTTAATTCATGGTAAAACTGATAGCGACATAGTATTACCAGTTTAGCCTATTTCCTCTAACATTGGCAACTACTCAAACATAAAATATATATCCTTTAGGCCTCTCACTATACAGATATAACAATAATACATTAATCTTGTCATAAAACCACCCTTCCTCTTTAGCAGAATAGTTTTAAATACTTGTAACAAGAGAAAACAACTTTCACTGTTCTACGAGGGTTGATCAAATATAAACGAGACTGATTTTTTAAAAAATTTATTGCTTACTTACAAATTATTCTTGATACAACTTATTTTTCTACATAGTCTCCCGCACGAGTAACACATTTTTCCCACCGGATTGGAAGTTTTTTAATTCCATCTTCGTAAAAAGTTCTCGGGCGTTCATTGAGCCATTGGAGCACGAAGGTCGAAACGCTGGCCTCCAAGCGCCTCTTTGAGTGGCCCAAACAGGTGATAGTCGCAGGGTGATAAGTCTGGACTGTATGGGGGATGTTCCATTGGTTCCCAGCCAATTTGATCGAGTTTAAGCCTCATAGCGTTAGCGAATGTGGTCGGGCATTATCGTGAAGAAGAATGACGTTTCTCACCGGTTTAGATTTCCTTTTCCTACTTAAAAGACTGTTTTATGCCTCTAAAACATCGCAATAATATTGTGCATTTATTGTGCGTCGTTGATGGAGGAAATCGACGTGAAAGGCGCCTTGATTGTCGAAAAATACAGTGGCCATTACCTTCCCGGCCGACGATCGTGATTTGGCCTTCTCTACCCTCTTCCGCCACTCCATACTTGCCTGTTTCGACTCGGGAGTATAATGATGAACCCATGTTTCGTCACAGGTAACAATCCGGTTTAATAATGCCTCACCATCTCGTTCAAATTGGGTCAATAGTCGCTGGCAAATCTCCAAACGATTCCGTTTGTGAACGTCGGTCAAAATTCGTGGAACCCACCTTGCAGATACTTTGCTGAGTTCCAGGTTTGATGTAACGATTTTTTGAACGCTACCATAGCTCAACTGGAGTTCATCTGCAATAAATCGCAGCGATATACGTCTGTCTTCGTCCAGGAGCTTCCGAACAGCATCAATGTTTTCGTCCGTGACGGAAGTGGTCGGGCGACGATCATGGCTGAGGTTTTCTACTGCTTCCCGCCCTTCGGCGAATTCCTTGTGCCAAGCAAAACGCGAGCTCTTGACAGGGTCCTGTCCCCGTATTGAGCCGTCAATCTACGAAAAGATTTCAGTCGGATTGACCCCTCCTTGGCCAAAAACTTAATAATAATTCTCTGCTCCACGGAGCGTGCACTTCACTCTCACTCATTGTATAGTTTTATACTGAAGGGTCCGAACGGAAATGTTGCCCGCCTACGCCCATCCCAAACCTCCCAGGCTACCTGAAACCCCACCCTTTAGAGTTCAATGTCCAACGGAAAAGTTTTTAGAAAGTCAGTCTCGTTTATATTTGATCAACCCTCGTATGAAAGAAAACACTTTGTCATTACTGTTTATATTTTGAACAAGTGGCCGACTATGAAACTGTAATGTGTATCATCATCCTAAAGGAGTTTAATATCGATAAACAGATAAATAAATGTATGGTTCGAAGTCTGCAAACGAAATTTTTAATCTATTTTGTGTCAGTTTTGTTTTAATTAAAAAGTTTAAATCAAGAACTGAGAGGATGTCCAAATGTCTACGTGATTATCACTGAGTTTATTGAATCAAATAATTTGTATAACCTATGTCAGTTATAAATGTGTTTTTGCTTGTAGTATAAAACATGTTTCAAGAACAATAACCTAGTGCAAATATTAGTAATGTATCATGTAATGGATTTTTACACTTTTTTTTTAAATTATTAATAATAATGTCTTCGTGTTATTTATTTTAATTTCAAAATAATTTATTGTTTTATATAATATTTCAGTGGGAGTTAATGTTTTTAAAGAGAATGTCTTGCAATTTCTTTGTTAAGATTGCTCTCCAAATTTAAGTTAACAAATTTCCAATGGAAAAATAAGATCCAGTTCCAATACCATGAAGTGTGGCCAACCTTGATCTACAGAACATATTTGAGGGATTATAAAAATCATTTATACACGTGTGTGTGTGTGTGTTAGCCCTCTAAAGTTTGTAAATTTGGTCCAGTTTGCTTCAATTGATTTTGTTAATAGAAAAGATTTGTTGTCCGACAAAATATATCCATCCATTTCAAAGTTGATCATAGAAAAACAGATTTCATTGCTGCAGTCAGCTTTAAAATTTGAATAATGCAGCATTTAGGGTTTAGTTTCATAGTTGTAATTAAATTTAAAATACTAATTAATGTGCATATACATATTAAAATAATTAAAGTGTGTATATCATGCCAACGAGGGCTGTGGCCAGCATGTCCAAGGAGATTAATGCTCTGCTCCCTTTCTAAACTTACACCTCAAAGTTGTAGGTTCAGTACTGCAGTTTCTGACATGAACGTCCTTCCATTAATGCTGATCCCTAGACCTCATTAGTCTAACTGACGCAATGTATGGAGGATAAACAATCTTACTTGAAGTTGCTGCTGTTTTTTTCTGATAATATAATTCAGAAAAAAATATTTCTTTAATATAAGTTAACCATATTAATTGGAGATAAAAACATTAATTATAATTCCACTGACTGACTGATAGCAGGAAACTTTTTCCTGTACTTTCTGTAAATAATATGCAATTGTATTGTCTGTTGTGCTTTCGTTTCTGTATGTTGTCTTTGTACAAAAGTTAGCCATTTTACTTTTCTCTCAGTCTTCTATGTATACAAACAAATATGTTATATGTATAAAAGTGTCTATTATGTATTAGTATTTTTCATCATACAAGATACCAACATTCCGTTAACATTCTGAACCTAATTTTTGTGCCAGTAAAAATATACAACCTAAAAGTTATATTTTTTTATTTAGTCTTTAATTTTATGTTTGTTTTGAAAGAACATTGTTATATAATTAAATGTTTATAGATGAGTGATGTTTATAAGATATTGTATTTAGAATTTAAAGTATAATTTATAGCTTAATAAAGGTTGTTTTTCAGTGTATGAAATTAAAATAACAAATTAACATAAATTTGAATTTCGAAAGGATTTGTTAGTGCAATTTTTATTTCTTGTCATTTAATTTGTTTATTTGATATTTTCTTTGAATTATTATGAGTTTGTATTTTGATTTATTCATTGTTAAATAAAGCTGATAGAAATCATGTACGTTAAAAAAATAACCAATTTGAAGAGTGTAAATTATCATGTATTCATTATCTATATTTTAGTTATAATGATTTCATTTTATTTAACAAATGTTTTATGTTTTAATGTGATGATTAATAGCAAACTAAGGAAAGCAACACAGCTCAGAGTATGCTATAACTTGAATTTTCCAAGCTAAAAGTCGCAGGTTTAATAAGTACTCCATCTAAACAGAGAAAAAGCATGTATAAAGAATTAAATATTATTAATACAATGCATTTTTGCAAACAGAACAAAAATGTTTAATATATAAAGAAATGTTTTTTATAGAACTTCCGTGTGAATTTTGTCATATAATTCATTTTACGCACTAGTACCACACAGTTACAGCTATTTAAGAGTTTAAATTCCACCCCGACCTTGATAATTGTTTTAAAATTTTTTGTTTAAAATAATTTACACAGCATATTTCGTTTTCTGCTGTAATGATTCTTTTTCATTGTAAAAACTGTCTGCCTAACCTAACTAGGCGATCTGTGCTTGGTCACCATGATGTTAACAATTACTGATTCAATCCATAACTGAACTGATCTTTCAAATAAATTCAGTGTCCCTTTTGCTAATAAAATTTGTAAGGATTTCTGTCTTGTAAATCAATAGGACATTGGTATATTGTCAGTGGTCATATATACAGACTGCTTCGTAATGGACAGTGACATTGTTTCTAATCATTGTTCATGTTATTGGCGTTAAGCCAATGTGGTTGTTGGAAAATTAATAATAATCAAATAGATTTCATTAGTCGATGTTATATGTTGTTGATCGTAGATTAGACAATTCAGTAGCTTAATAGACAGTAATATTGTTAAATAAAAATTCTAACGTGTTTTGTTCCTTTAAAAGTATAGGTCTATATAATAAACTCTATGAATGTTGTTCCCTCTATGATATCTATTTAGGAATGTAATTATTATTTTAAAAAATGTATAAATATCTTACTTGTGAACTGAACATGTCAGAATATATGCCGAAAATTCATACACCACGATTAACAATCATGTTTAAAACACTATCCAGAGAATGATTTGGTTTACACTGTTTCTGATTTTAATTATTAGAATTGACTTAAGGTTGTGAATTTACTACTAATGACTGTAAAATGTTAAATACAGAGTTATCAAAAAACAAGTCCATAAACGATAAGATTGTGTTGGTCTGGTGCAGAAGGTTGCACCAGGCCAATCATTATGTATTGTTATGAAAGGTAATAGGTAACACTGTGTATTATGAAAATTACAGTGTTCTTGTTCAGTCTAAGAGAAAACAGAAGCACGTATCAACATAAATGTTGTTCACCTTCCTTGTATTTGATTAAATAACGTAAAAATATTTCACAAATTCTCACATTTTACGTAAACGGAATTTAAATGAAACACTGAATCATACCACTTTGTGTGTTATTTTTACAAAAAATCAAGTTCTGGAACTAATCAACAAAAATCTGAAAGTAGCTTATACCGTTTTCAAAAATTATCTGTTTTTGCTGAAACTGGTTGTATATGAAACTGAGCATGGTGCATAATTCAGTGGTATGATTCACAATTGTTAAACAATGGTTGTAGCATTGTTTCAACAATGGGTCAAATTGTTAACAATTTTGTAACACTGAACTTGTAAAATCAACATTCAAATGTATGTTTAGATTTTGTAAATTTTTGTAATTGTAACTTCAGGTATGGTGAACAATATTTTTTTTACTGTGGACAAACAGATGCTTTCAATAAGTTTAATGTTTCTGGCTAATGGGAGGTATTTTGTTTGATTACATTAAACTCGAGCACTATTGAAATTTTCAGTATACATTTGATGGCTCTGTATTTACTAAACAAAATTAAGGAAACCAGTGTGTGCTCATCTAAACTAGACTTTAAAATTTGATCAGAAAACTGGCACACACTTTCTCGTACAAGTTGGACGTAATCCATTAACTGTTTGCATTTCAACAGTGAAAAAACAGTTTAGATAAAACTATGTCTCACCAAAAGTTAAAAAAACATTATTTTTAAGTCCTACTGTTAAAGTTAAACTATATTTTTTTAGCTTTCTCTGTACTGACAAATCTTGACATTTTGAAAATCCCACTTTTTTAGGTGCTATCAACTTGAAATTTTCATCAAAATTTGATTTAATCACAAAACTTTATTAATAACAATTCTTTTGTACAGGTGATTTTCTATGCACTAATCATAAAAATGATCATTATTCCAAAATAAATCAGTTTCACAGTCATTGTATTTTGAGGTATTAAAATATTTTTTGGTAAAATATAGATAAATTGTGTAATAAATATTGTTTAGTTGTTTCATTTTTATGTGTACAATATTTACTCAGTATTCCGCTCTCTGTGTACAAATTCGTGTTGTGTATCTGTTGTCGTTGTTTCGTTTGTGTGTATGTTACAAGTTATAATTTTTGTTAGCGCTTTAAAAATTGTTTCAGATATTTAATTGCACTCTATTAGAATGTTACACGTAAATTTGTTATTTTAAATAGTTACCATTATGTAATGTTTATATTGTGTTGTTTTATGGATCTAGAAATATGTTGAATAAAGTAATAATTGGTACACAAAATTGGTTGTATTTTTTTCTTTTTAGTGCATACTGTACCTTTATTTTTATTTAAATTACACCACGTGTTTTATCATCACTGAAGTCACATAACTACAATACGTGAACATAACTACAAACACGTTCACTGCAAATATCTGAATATTCTTAAGTTACTACAAAATTATTTTATAATATTTTTTCACTGCTTTTACCTGAAAGTTAAAAAATTTGAGTGAAGTAAATTCAAACTATAGTTCTTAGTTCTTTTGCAAAAAAGAAATATTGGTTTACACTTTAAATATAAAATATCATCTGTTTTCAGTCACATATCATTTCAATAAGATTCACTAGATTGCTCAACAAATTCCATAGTAAACACATACAGAGATAGGTTTGTTAATTCTAAAAACAGGACAACTATTCTTTGTGAGAGTTAAACAATATAAACTAGGACATGAGTCCTCTTTTGGAAAGTATATTAAAACCAATTGTTTTGTCATTAAAATGCAAAAAATAGTTCTATTGAATGTGAGGTTTTGGTGTACCATTTGTTTAACACAACAACATTGGCGTAGTAAGAAGGGGTTGAGTAACACAGTTTTTGGTCACTATGGCTTTTTTATCTATCGCAGAGTGCCCAATGACATTCTCATACACAATCAGCCACATGTGTATTTTCAATGTTAGTGTTATCAAACAATTTCTGCTGCGATGTTTAAGAAAACTTGTTGCTTCTGAAATAATCCTATTTAATTCCTAAATTAATTCATCTTCACTTTATCTGTGATCATAGGTTAAGGTGGGTAAACCTTGGATGCCCACAAGATCCCAAGACAAGGCATTAAATCTGCAGCCACACATGTTTCGAGATCGTTAAAACTTAAATATATGCCACTAGAAATTTATTTCTGGCCGTTTTGCAGACTCGAAGTAAACATTTCAATCACTTTCAAACTATATAGTGCTTATAATGCTATCTAAGCTTATACAGTACAAATATTTAACTTGCTGTTAATTAAAACAAAATTAATTACAATAGTCACTTTAGTTATTTTTGTTCATTGTATGTAAGCATAAATATTTTAGTATTAACAATTAAAATAAAATTAACAATTTATTTGTTATTAATGTAATTTTATCGTAAACATAACCTCAGTTGAAATGTTATTATCAAAAGGGGGGACAGTTGTGATTTGAAATCAATATGTTCACTTTTTGTTGGAAGTCATTCCTGTGAATGGCTTTGACACTTTACACATCACTGCAGCAGATATCAAACCAATTACTTCTGTATATATATATATATATATATATATATATATATATATAAAACTCATATCGGTGACCAACAAGTATTATTTATACTCTTGATTAACCTTTATTCTCGGGACCGTTGGGTGACGGGTAACAGAAAGAGATCCATAAAAGTAATATATATACTCTGATAATAGCACAGAATATTTTATCATTATTTTGAAAAATTAGTAAAACTTAAGTTATTAGTACTTAAGCTTTTGACAACTATTCAAGTAACAGAATATGTGGCTATGTAATCGACTTATATGTTGAAAGGTATTATCATAAATAGTGTGAGAGTATTTATCTATCAATAGAAACATTCATGCACTCTTCCTGAGTTGGTTGACGTTATTTGAAGTGTTTCTATTTCATTCCACTAGATGATAGGATTGTTTGCTTTTATATTATCAATATGCGCTTAGGGTAACAATTAGTGTCAGCTGCCCTCACGTTTACTATAAATAAGTCCTGACGATTACAGTGTTTTGTTTTGTCTAGAAGGTTACTTTTATTATTTATTACAAGTTATTTACTGTGAAAGACTGTTTAAAAATGTCAGGTAACAGAATCAACCTGACGGATACTAGAAACGGATGGTTAATCTAGACTACTATATATAATTGTGTGTGTGTGTGTGTGTGTGTGTGTGTGTGTGTGTGTATGTGTGTACATGCACGTGCATGTGCACATCAATCATTTCAATTTTTTTGTAAATTCGTAACATTTTTGTCATAGCTGTTTGGGAAATCTGATTTCACCATCCTAATCAGCATTAAATCTGCATAAATTAGTATTTTTAATATTAAAATTAAGAAATGTGTTGGCAGCAATCAGGGTTCATTTTTTTTAATGTAATTTAAAAGTTTAATTATAATGTATGCAATTTCCAAAAGGGTAAAAAAGAATAATAAAGAAAAATACTTTTGAAAATTCGCTTTTATCACATCATTGAAACAATTGCATGCCATGATTATTTAATATATAATACAATATTTGTAATGCCAAGGTTGCAAAACTGAAAATGTTTTTTAACATTTTTAAGAGTGTTTTATCATTAATATTCATTTATTTTTTTATAGTCTAAAAATGGCAGCGAAACATGTAGTATAAAACAGAAAGAGATTTAAGGAAGTCAGGACTGACAAGTAAAAACTTACGTGTAAGCTTTAAATACAGTAAAATTTAAATCAGTTTAGTTTAAGGAAATAAAAAATAGTTTTATTTTATGAAGACAACAAATTTAGGTTCTGCAGTGGAATTTTATTTTAAATTTTCTCTATTATTATAAGTTGTATTTATACATCATTCACACAGCAAAGATTTGCTATTTTCAATTCATTTGTAGCAAAACCTGCTTACACATGATTAAGTGCTGTATTCTTCTGGCGTATTGTGCCGGATCCACTCTGTGTATTTGTCCACTTTGGTGTAAACGCTAGGTATACCGGCAGTTCCACATTTGTCTGATCCAAACGACACAATTCCAACCTGACAAAAATTGTTCATATTTACATAATAGCTGATTCAGCCAGTTATATTCTTTACAGCTCTCATATGTTTTTATTGAGTTTTAAGCACAAATTTATGATTTGTCAATATAACATTTTGTTTTTTAAAATAAATAATTGTATTCTAGTTTGTTAATAACACAAAATATCTTTATTTTTCATTTCATATTTCAAAACTGATATCTTTTCTTATATTGGATACAAACATATTCAAATTTCTGTACAGGAGATAGTCACAAGAATAATACACAGCAATCCCTCAGTTTAAGTGGATTATACTGTGGAAGAATACTGAGAAAAGTTAGGTTAATCCAAAATATTCCATAGTATAATTTGTAAATCCTATAATACCAAACAAGCAATAATTATGTGTATATGTTTTTTTTTCTAAAATGGCTATAAGGTTTTCCATTTGGCATTGGGAATTTTCCGTTATGAGACATGTTTTGGTTATGGTCTTATTTTTGAGAAAAATTATTTTCCCATATTCCTGAGAAATAATTGCGTATTTGTCATTTTTTTTCAAACAACAAGGGATTTTTTGAGACTGGCATGGGTTCTCCAATGCAAGAAATTCATTGATCAAGGTTTTACTTTAAGGAAAATTCATTTTCCTGCTTTTGCAAGAAATAATTGTTTTTTTGTAATTTTTTTCCAAAACGGCTCAAATGACTTGAGATTTTGACATTAGAGAGTTTTCCGATATAAGAAATTTACTGAACAAAGTCTTATTTTCAGTGAAATAAATTTTTCTGAGCTATAATTAATTGCCAATTTCTCTTTTTTTTCTGAAATGACAAGAGATTTTCTTCAGATTTTGGCATTTTGGTTTTTTAAATACCAGAAATTCATTACTGGTAGAGAAGTCTTGATTTTGAAAAAAATAAAACTTTCATTGGCCGAGGTGTTATTCTCTAACTAAGCTGTTTATTTAAACAGCTACAGAAATTCTCATCTTATAATCGAGTGCGTTTGAACATATTGCCGTAAACAATTTTTTTGCATGTTTTAATGTTTTAGATATCTTGCAGCCTCCCTAAAAGATGAATTTTGAAACAGGTACTTTTTAAAAAATTATGTTTTATTAAAATTTGTTTAAACCAAGCAAAGCTAAGTCTTTCAGTACATACTTTAAAATGAAATGAAATAGGTTACTGTAATTACATGAAACTAAACGTGTTACTGTAAAAAAGGCTAAATTTTAGATACACTATATGTAAAGTAATTTAAAATATTATCATCACCAAATCATTGTTGATATAAAGGAAAACTGAGACCAAGCATTATTTGTAAACACCTAAACATGCTAATATCATAATATCTATGGTCAGGATACACAAATTGAAGGCTGGAACTAATCTTGAATAAACTGAAGAGATGTTTGGGTAACATGGAAGTCAGAACTCTGTAATTTCTGGTTCTTACCACAACTGTCCGGTTCCATTTCATAAACCCGTCAAATTTACAAAAAGCCATGTTCATGTTTAATCACATAAAAAGAAAGATCATTGTACTTGAATTCAAAAAAAAAAAATTGAAAATGGTCACTCAACAGACTCAATGATACAATTTTTATGTTAGTATATTTGTGATACAATTTTGAATACAAGTATTCAGTTGAAACAAAACAAAAATTAACGAGAGCCAATTGTTTTACACAGACTAAGTAAGTTAAAGTTTGCTTCAGTACAGCATGACTGTAAATAGTTGATGAAGAACTTATGTTTGATGTGAGAAACAGTGGAAGTGTTTTTTTAACTAATTTTGCATGACCTACCAAAGAAACTCTTTACAAAGCCTCACCTGGTAATACCGTGGCTGTGTACCACTACTGTCGAGGTACATCAGCGGAGCACCTCCGAACCCTGAACAAGCATCCTTTCCTCCTTCCCCTCCAACACACATTTGATCAGACGTTACTGGAATCACTTCACTATACACTTGTGTGCAATTTGACCTTGGAAGTATCGGCATCTCTAATATTTGTTGTACACTTGGTGTTTCTAAGTAAAATACACTTATTAGAGACACATTTCATATTAAAGTATTTGTAATATCACTTAATGTTTGTCTGAATTTATTGATCTTGACAAGTTATTATTTAGCAAAATCTGTTTAAAAATGGTGAACATTCGAAAAGCCTACAGATTTTTGAGAATGTGATTTCACTGTTGGATTTTGTATAACAAGCCATATACAAAATACCAAAATAATAAGTGTCTACTATGAATAAATTTTAATAATATGTTTATTTATTGAACCAAATGGTAATCATTTTCAGCAGTTTCTGTAAAAAGTATAATTTAGTTTTTGTCTTGTAATACCATTCTTTACATCTGTATTAATTTGATTTGTAGTAACTATAACATCTTTACCAAAAGGTACAAAACTATTTTTTTTTTTTTTTTAATTACAGACAGGGTGTATTGTGTATCAGTACAAAAAATATAAAATAACATTTGAATTTTAAATTGTCTAAAACACCAATTTCACTACTTAAAATGGTTAAAGTAATTGTAAATTATTAAATAACATACCAATTTGCCCTGGAAGCTTTCCCCAACCCACAAGCCGGCCTTTGTACCCAGCCATGATCATGGATGTCTGCCGTAAACAAACTGGTTGTGCAGTTACTATAATTAAAAACATATTTGAGTCAACCACATTTTTATAGCAGCACCTCTGAATTACAAAAAATATTAATAATAAACACTCAGAGTTTTCAATATTTTAGTGGCCGCCTCAGTGGCTAATTGATAGCGTACTAGGCTTTCACCCCGAGGACCTGGGTTCGATTCCCGGTGAGGGCTTGGCATTTTCATATGCTATAAATCATCCCATAGTCTGCATTAGCCCAAATGTGCACAATAGTCAAGACGTTAAACTCAAAAAAAATTCAATATTTTAGCAACTGCTAATTCTTTCATCAAAAAACTGCTGTATTTTTAATAGTAATAATCATTGTTTCTTCCTTATCTTATGTTAACTTTTCGATTATTAGCGAATTTTCATTTTAAATATGAATTATTGTAGCAGCCATCATATAAAGACCTACATACAAGATCTTGAAATAAGCATTTATGTTGGAAATACCTTGGACAAGTTTGTTACTCAGCATTTCAAGACTTAAAAAATGTGTAATGTCTTAAAGTTTTTTAAAAATCTTTTTTTACTATTTTTATTAGTGTTTGAAACTGCATAAATTAGCATTTTGAATTTTTAAAGTCTGTTGAAATTAAGAAATAGAGTTTATGATGGTGTTCAGGGTTCATTTTTGTATTTTAAGTGTAATCTGAAAGTTTAAAATGCTAATATATGTCGATTTTAATGCTGATTATTATGAAGAAATCAGTATCTCAAAAAAAGGTAAGATAAACAAATTGTTTTTGGAAGTTTGCCTCCATCATGTCAGCGAGACAGCTATATGTGTACCTGAATGATAATGCACAATTTGTATAAGGCAGAGTTTGTTTTATAAACACTAATCTATATTATGTACTTTAACTAAGTAAATGAACAACATACTCTTCTGTACAAACCCTAACAAAAGAAAATCGTAGAACTAATATTAGGTCTACATACAAAAATTAATAAATTATCCAATTTAAAAGATCTTATTATAGCCTTATTAAAAAAATCAAAGTAAATATTGTACATAACTTACAAGAAAAATTAATGTTCTCCCTAAGTACTAGAAGGGCTATATTATGGCGGAAAGTTTTTGGCTCATAAGCAGGATGAACAATAACGTGACTTATGGCAACATCTTTTACAGGATGAGCACAGAAAGTCACACCGCAGTCAGGATTTGTTGTAGTATCCCATTCGCCAACTCGAACAGATGATCTGAATATAAAACATATGTTTATATATCCACTAAATTGAATTTAGTCTATTTTTATGTATTATGAAATTATTTCTTCTGTAAAATAAGCAACACGATAAAACATATATTGTATTTATTTTCAAAACAAAGCTAAAATGACACTCATGATAAGATATTCATATTAACAGTATGAATGAAATTTAAACTGATATACTCACATGGTCTGACGATTGCTTTGAGCTAATGCACAGTGAGCTGATGTTAAAATTACTTGGTGAGAAATAATTGACCCACAACAAGGATATGTCAAAGCACCAGTTTGTTTATCTGCAAATCAGTTTTGAAAAATAAAAAATAAAAATAGTATAGTTAGAAATAAAATCTCCAAAAAGTAATTAAACATGCATCTTGATACATTGAAATCAAATGTAAGATGAAAATTGATTTTTGTATTATCTTGAATGCAAGTTATATATATATATATATATATATATATATATATATATATATATATATATATATTTATATATTAAATTTTATTCTATAGCTGCCTCGGTGGCCTAGTTGATAACATACTGGGCTTTCACCCAGAGGACCTGGGTTTGATTCCCAGCTAGGGCTTGGCATTTTCATACGCTATAAATCATATTCCATCGTCTGCATTAGCCCAAGTGTGCACAATAGTCGGACGTTAAAAAAAAAAATCCCAATTAGCCCAAGTGTGCACAATAGTCGGACGTTAAAAAAAAAAAAAAAATTGTATAATATACAATATATATTTAATACAATAAAGAAATGTATTGTATTGGAGATCAAAGAATGAAAGATTACGAAAAATCTTAGGCCCTAAATTCCGTAACAACCAATTACTCCACATCAGGAATGAAACTCTTTACAAAAAAACTGAAACACTATCAGACACAATAAGAAAAAGGAGAATTGATTTTTATGGACTATCCTCTGAATGGACAAAAATAGACTAACCAAAAAAATATTTGTCTACTTTCATAATAAAAGAGCCAAACCACTTTGGTTTAGAGAAACAGAGAGAGACATAACAGAACTACAAATCACTGACACTATGCTCATCAACAAAACAGCCAAAACAATAACCAAGGGCAAGAAACAACGGTTCCAAGGCAAAGTCAAATCCAAGCGAACAATCCAAATGTCTGACGAAGAAAGAAAGCAAGATCACAACAAATGAAGCAATACTGGGCTACGAGGAAGGCACAGAACATTAAAAAGTGATTGATTTAGTGTACCCCAAAGTTGGTTGAAACAAATAAAGAGATATTGTATTAAAAAGCTATTTATGTAAAATTTGTAAAAATAGAGTTAAACAGAAAATTTTAAAGCTTTACTAAATTTTCCAAAATGATAATAATAAAACATTTTGCACTATTAACAAAATACAGTGTGTTATTTTTATTGATCACTAAAAGAATGGGTGGTCTATTTCTGTTATTGTCCATTGTTATTAAGTTCATTGTCCAGCAAAATCAGTTCATCTATTCTACAGTTGTAGTCATTCAAAACCTTTAAAAAAGCATAACTTTTAGCATACAATATTTTGAAAACGTGATTTTACCACTGTAATGACCATTAAAATTACACTCATTAGTATTGTTGAAGTATGTTTGCAGTTATGTGGATTATCTATTAGTACACATTTTCACAAAAAACCTCATTTTGAAAAAAACAAGTTTTTTAGGATCCTTCTCATAAAAATTTAACTCCTGGAATTTTAGCTCAGATTTTTCTTCTACTTATTGTTTGGAGTGGACAAAAATTGATCTAGGCTTTTCAAAATACCTCTGGTCACATACACATCACTGGTTATCTCAAAAATTCATTCCATACTTTTGAATATGATATAACAAAATACCTACCATTATAAAAATTCCTGTCGAATACAAACCGTAGTGTCATAAACTTTCTTTGAGTGAAAAATTTGAAAGAAGCTGATTATGCAGATTACAATGAAAACATAATTTTTGATAGTGCAGAAAATGGTACTATTAATATGAACTATTTGTTATGAAGAAATAATCATCCAGTAGTCATTTACAATCTTCTTGAAAAGTTCTAAATGGGGAAATTTAATAGAATCAGCAATTCCTCATGTCTGAACTGTTGAAGCTCTTCTCAGAAGTAACCTTATATGGTGCAGTGCTATAAGAAATCATAACAATGTAGTATTTTCAGTTCTATATAAATCTAAAAGATTTTCAGAAAAATGTACATTTTTGGTTTAAATCACAAATGGCAGATTCTTTTGGATAGGATCTTAGAAAACTGATTTTATGGGTACAGGTTAATAGGTATAAATATTTTACTTCTGAATCCAATCCTTACGACCCAAGGCATAGCTCCCAGTTCATTGTATTGGCTGTTCCACCAGTTATAAAGTATTGGTTGACCACAAGTGTTTTGAATCAGTAAAGGCCTTTGGTCCTTCTTTATACCTCCTCGAGGACAACATACCATTGGTTCTTCACCTCGGTAACCACATGTTAAATCTCGCAATCTATAATCAAAATATTTTCTTAATATTTCCTTATATATATATATATATATATATATATATATATATATATATATATATATTTACCTATATGAACACATTTTGAAGAGTTGTTTTTGGGTGAAGACAAACATAATTTACGTGTCCTGGTGTCTAGTTGTTTGTTTATGTGTCTATGTCTTTTTTAATAAAACAGCTGTACAATACAGCTATGGTAGTATTATTGTAAATACAGTAGAATGAAATGTTTGTCCTCTATTAACTGTTAAGCATAACAAAAAAATATATTAATAATAAATAAATTAGATTTATTTAAGACAGTAAACAGTCAGCAACAAATCTCACAGTTACTATTGCACTACTGTTACTATCATTGTTTGTGTCTAGAAAATAACATATTCCATTGAGAAATTGTTATAAGTTTCATTGTTTGCTCATTATGGAGAAACTGAAAATGGGTTGTGCGCAGTCAGACAAAAATTGCAACAACTTTTTTCAAAAACTATATCTGATTTCAAAAACTGATCTGATTTCAAAAACTATAGTGTCATTAGGTTTATGATAATATTTTCTGGAAAAAGGTAATCTTGTAATTATTTTGCAAAATTGCTAGTTCTTGAGTTAGAATTAAATTAGAATTAAGTTAGAATAATTCAAATGGCCACAATTTTGAAATTTGTACAGTAAGTTTCAACCAATTTTTTTACTGGTAGATCCTATCAGCATAAAAAGTATGCCAAAGTTGATTAAAGTCAGTTCAGTGGTTTTTAAAAACGATTTTTTTTTAATGAAAAATACATAAAGACAGACAAAAAACTAGGCACTAGTTTATTCATGTTCATTTTATAAACTATGTTTGTTTCAACCTAAGGATCAATTCTACAAAGCATGTAAGAAAGTTATGAGTCTCTCTCTCTCTCTCTCTCTCTCTCTCTATATATATATATATATATATATATATATATATATATATATATATATATATATATATATATATATATGACTGGTTCAAGGCACTGACTTTCAGATAGACTGGGGGGGGGTTGTATTCAGTAATTTAAATTATTTAAAAATACAGTAGCAGTGATAGTTCAGGCAATGGGTGCTAGGGACATGTTCACCTTTATCTTTTAGATACTTAATAACACAATCTAACTAGTGAGCAAATTTTGTTACAAAATATTCCACAATTTATAATGCATAAATAATATTTCTATTCTATTCTATGATATTTAAGAAAAAAATTATTTTTATTTTTAATATTTCTGAGTATGCCAAAGGTATACTAAGTAAATTAATTAAATTAGAATAATTTATTAGAATAATTAAATTAAATTTTAAATTAGAATTAATTTATTAAATAATTTAAATTATTATTAATTAATATTTAAATTAAATTAAAATATAATTAAATATATTGCTATATATTAAATTAATATATATTAAACATATTGGCATAATTAAATTATAATATAGCTATCTGGCTTTTTTGTATGTTTTATCAGGATCTTTTTTTTGCAAATAACTTGAAGCATTCATTTTTATGCTAATTTTTTTAAACAATGATTTCATCCTTTGGTTTCAAATTTGTGTTTTTTTACATTAGAATAATATTGAAGTTCAGAGATATGAAACCATATTCTTTCTTTTAACCAACTGCAATATTTTGTAAATTACCTTGACAAATATCATGCGGAACTCACTTGTTAGCTGCTAGACAGGATCTGTCCATCAAAGTACTGATCAGTTTACACTGAGACAGAGTTATACATTGTGATCCTGGAGTACATATGTAATCCTGAAATCCTCCTTCAGGGTTATTCATATATGACACAGGAACTCTTCCTGTTTCATATTGTTCGTCTATTACTAGGCTCACTGTTGTAAAGAAAAAACCAAATTAGAATATATGAATGCAATAAAAAATTGCTTAGAATTTCATACCACACTTCATTCAAGTTTGATAAAAATAAAAACTAAAATCTTAATTTTTCCAATATTATATATGTATAACAATAGAACTGTGAATGCTCAAAGATTTACGAAATTTCTTTATATTCTTTGGTATAACAAATTTTACACTTAATCAGTAAAATATTTTGTATCATACTACAATTTACATGTGTTTAATTTAACTTGACATTACATATGTTTAATTTAATTTCACTTTTTTTTTTTTTTTTTTTTTTTTTTTTTTTTTTTTTTTTTTTTTTTTATTTAACATAGTTACAACTAGGCAATAAAGCCTATCCAGCAATATACATTTAATAGTAATGTCACTGTTTGTTGAAGTAACACCCACTGATGGACTCCTGATGAACACACACTCTGTTCATGTGTGATTAGTTATACACTCTCACTGCAAAGTTCCAAAGGCTTCGTCCTTTTCAAGCGACGGATCTCGCCAGAGTTGTCTAATAAGCAAGCTATTTCCTTGTTATCGTGATGTATAAGTCTTTGCTTGTGTTTCTCTGCAAATCTTTTGATTTCTTCTGAGACAGTTTTCATCCTAAGGTCCCTATGAAGACTGTCATTGCGAACGAACCACGGAGCCCTTACAATACTTCTGCAGGACTTTATTCTGGAAAGTTTGAATTACTTTTACATTTGTATTTTTAGTGCAGCCCCACAGCTGGATTCCATAGGTCCACACCGGCTTCAGTATTTGCTTGTATAGAAGCAGTTTATTTTGTAGGTCTAAATCTGAGTTTCTCCTATCAACCAGTTAATTTTCCTAAATTGCATGTTTAATTCAACCTTTTTCTTTTGACATGTTCTTTCCAGTGGAGCTTTGCATCCAGTGTCATCCCCAAGTATTTAGCAGAATTTTCTGGAGTTACTACATGGTTATTAATTATAAGTGGAATTGGGTTGATTTTTCTATTTGTAAAGTTGACATAGGTTGATTTGGATTCATTTAGTTTTAATCTCCATTTCTTCATCCAAATGCAAACTCTATCAACTGCTCTTTGAAGTTTATTCGATGCCTCTTCCACAGTATTTCCTGTCGCCAAAATTGTTGTATCATCTGCAAAGGTTGCTGTGATTGTATCAACTTCTTGGGGAATGTCTCTAGTGTACAACAAGTAAAGTACGGGCCCAAGGACACTCCCTTGAGGTACTCCTGCTGATAAATTCCTCAACTCAGAATTTCCATTATGGATTTCCATTATGTTTAACTCTGAAAAATCTCTCTGACAGGTAAGATTCCAGAATGTGATGAAATTGTTCTGGAAGATCACGCTGAAGTTTGAAGATTAATCCTTCGTGCCAGACCTTGTCAAATGCTTTGGCAACGTCTAGAAATATACTCGAACATATTTTATGCTCTTCCAGGACTTTTCTATTACATGTACAACTCGGTGTACTTGATCAATTGTAGAATGCCTGTCTCTGAAGCCAAACTGATGATCAGGAGTCAGTTTTCTTTCCACAATGACTGGTTTAAGACGTTTTAAAAGCAGTTTCTCAAAAATCTTTGACATTGTTGTTAGTAGTGAAATTGGTCGGTACGAAGTTTTGTCATTAGGATCTTTTCCTGGTTTAAGAATCATGATCACCTCGGCAATCTTCCATTGTCTTGGGACGTACTTTAATCTGAAAGCAGCGTTCACTAAGTGAAGAAGTTTTTATGGCATTATTTGGCAATTCCTTTAGAACCTCCGCTGTGATAAGATCGTAACCCGGGCTTTTTACCCTTAAGAGTTTTGATTTCATGAATAAGTTCTTTATGTGATACGTTATGAATTTCGTATTCGTCCTTATTTTTATTTGCTACAGGATCATTTGATTCTATAGTATTTTCATCGCCTGACTGTCTAGGAAAAGGTTTGAAAGTCTCAGCTAGGAGTTCAGCAAACAAATCTGCCTTTTCTCTATCACTCTTAGCCCATGTATTGTCATTTTTTCTGACTGGTGGCATTTGAACTTTTGGCCTTTTAATGAATCTTGTAGCCTTCCATATCTTGACTCCGTTGTCTCTATCTGCCGCAAGACTTTCCAGATATTTAGCAACAGATTCATTTTTAATAGTTTTTAGTAACTTTGTGAGTCTAGTGCTGAGTCGATTTAATTCAGATTTAAATTTAGGAGCTCGAACTTGCTGCCATTTTTGCGCATTTTTCTTTTTCATTAATTAAATCAAAACTTCAGGCAGGTAAGTAATGTTATTACTATATCTTTTAATTATCTGAGGTGTATTGTTCCATACTGCTTGCTGTATGTTATTAATAAACACATCAACTTCTTCCTCGAGCTGCACAGGTGTTTTAAGTGAGACATGTAGGTTAATAATCTCGTCCAGCTCTTCTCTAACGCCAATCCAGTTGGTTCTATTGCTGGATAATCTAGGAGGTTCTTCCCTTTGTATTATGTTCTGACTTATTGTTAAGATTACCGGAGAATGATCGGAGCCCAAATCAAAACTTTCACTGAGATTGATATAGTTACAAGATACACCCCTTACCACGAAAAAGTCAATTAAGTCCGGTATCTTTCTTGGATCTGATGGCCAATATGTTGGTTTACCAGTTGAGTGGAAGTCACATTTAAACTCCTTTCCTGCCTCATACAACTCTTTGCCTTTAGCAGTAGTAAGACGTGATCCCCAAAAGGTATTTTTGCATTGAAGTCACCTCCAAGAATGAAATGATTGCCTAATATGTTAAAAAGATGTATGTAGTCTATCTTCTTTAGATTATGTCTTGGTGGACAGTATATGGCTGATATATTAAAATTTTTGTTTTTAGTATGAACTTTAATGGTTGTCACTTGCATCGCTTCAAGTTGTACTTTAGTTTCTTCATAGTGCTTGATACTATTTTTAACAATTACAGCAGAACCACCCCTTGCCTTATCAGCAGGATGATTTACATGATATACACTGTAACCATTAATTTTGAGATATGAATGTTTTGTAAAGTGTGTCTCTGAAATTAAACAGATATCTATTTGTTCACTAATCAGAAAAGGTTCCAAGTCCAGCTTATGCTGGAGAAGACCGTTAGAATTCCAAGTGACTATTTTTAACATTTTGATCATTGTTTACGGTGTAGCTTGAAGTTCATTTTTCCGTTTCCCATTGTTATTTTTGTTCTTGAGATTATTTTCTAGTTTATCAAGTCTATCGAGGAGCAACTTATTAGTATGCTTTTGCTCATTCAGTAGTTCTAAGATGGTTTTCATTGACGACTTGTTATCATTATCACTGTGTATAATTTATGCATAAGTTTTCTTTTCTTTACTTTGCTCATTGCCATATCCAGCTACCGCATGCTGTAGATTACCGACGTTATTTTTATCCAACCTAATACTTCTCGCTTTGTTTTGAAACTTTTCGGCGTTGTTTCTTCTCATTTGTAATGCTTTAGCCACCTCACATCCTCGATAGTTCGCCGGATGTTCTCCGTTGCAGTTTACGCACCTTGGCTTACTCGTCCTATTCAATGTGCAGGCATTTGTCATATGTTTTCCTCCACACTTAACACATCTAGGATCTTTTCTACAGTAGCCTTGTGTATGGTTATAGCCCTGACAACGCTTACACTGGGGTATAAGTGTAGAATTTCGTCTTAGTGGTTCTATCTTGACGACAATATTTAAAATTGTTTTAATATTGTAAATATTTGCAACATTTTCTTTGTTGTCAAAGGTTAGCATAAAGAGTGGAAGGTTTCTTCTGTGAACTATACTGTCGCCTTGGTTGTTCTCTATTCTTTCCTTTTTTATTATGTTGACAGCATCCTGTATCTTTAGACCTTTTTGCTGCAGGTCGTCTAGTATGTCCTCTTTAGTACATGTTCCATGTAGACCCCTTGCCATTACCTTAATGGGTCTTTCATTTTTGTTTTCGTAAGTGTACCATTGCACTTTACTCTCATTCAATTTGTGAACCACTGTTCTGTAAGTGTCAGCATCTAGAGTGTTTATTTTCCAAACATTATTATTGTAGGCAGTGATTTTGTACTTTATAACAGGAACAGACTGTAACAAGGTCTGTAAAGTAGCATACTCCGCAATACCAGTAATGTTTACTTTTTTCTTGATTATTTATTACAATCTTAAGCTAAAGCTTAAATAAATAATATCTACGATAGATCATACATGTATAAAGGAGCCTAAATTACCATGTTGTTTCTAACTGAGATATTTTTAATTTAGCTAAGTTGTGCCGTTTTTGTCTTTTAAGATGTTTTATATCTACCTCAGTGTTCATACTGATTCGATGATGAATGATTTGAGTTCATCTGTCAGTACTGATAATTTAGTTTGGTATGTAGATGATATAACTGTTAGTATTAGGGCAGTTGCTGCTTCAGTTTTGGGCAAACCAATATTTTATAGACAATAACTTAGCTGTCAAATTTGGTAAAACAAATTATATATATATATATATATATATATTATAGTTTAAACAGAAAAAGCAGTGACCTTAGTGTTACTGTTACCCTTGATGATAACATAATGAATGAGGTGAGTTCTATAAAATTCCTTAGCTCAGTCACTGATTGGAAAATTGACTGGTCAGTTTTTTTTAACTGACCTGGAAATATGATCATCATGTTGACAATGTCTGCAAAAAATTTTGTGCAAAGATTTTTGTTATTAGAAATATTAAAAATTACTGCATTTTTTCTCAATGTTAACAGCTTATTATGGGCTTATGAATCCTCTCCTGTTTCAACTGTATTGCAAAAAAGCAATACGTTTTGTGGCTGGCATAAACAAGTCGGAGAGTTACAGAAGTGTCTTTTAACAGCTCGGAGTAGTGACACTACGTAGTTTGCATGTTATGGAAATAATCTTGTATATCAAATACAAGCATCATACTACTCTGAATATAAATGTATATATTTACAATGTATACAATATATGTATATATTATATATAAATGAAGATTTGGATATTACTTATGTTTATGCCAACACTGACATTGTAATTTTAAAAAACTACCCTTCCAAGCTGGAGAGGTGTTATTGGATAAACTCCGTTAAAATAAAAAACATTCAAGAGGTTTTTAAAAAAGTTGAAAACACCTTTTCATGCTATTCTGTGGAAATATTCATCAGCTGTAAATGGTGAACTGTGGTGTATTGCTTGCTTTCTATGGCCTAGAACATAGTTTAAATAAATTTGTATTTATGCTAGTTGATAATGTTAGATATTGCCAATAATAATTGGTTGTTGTTGAAATAGTATACATTTAAAATGGTTATACAGTACTCATTTGATTTTGTACTTTTTCAATAATTATTGACTCATTATTGTTTTTTCTTTTTATAAATTGTAATTGTGACATTTATGATGCAATTATTGCATTGACTGAAGCAATAAATAAATAAATGATAAAGTGGATCTCCATACAGCTCAGCTCCATATGTCCAAATAGGCTTCATGATTGTTAAATAGAGCAAAATTTTTACATATAGATCTAGCTGAGGTTTATACCCAATCAACTAATTCATTTGTTATACTTTTAGACACATTCACTGAAACATGAATGAACATAATATTAACATGTGAGTCATTTGTCAAGGTACATTTCAAAGATAGAAGTATTTAGCATGATTAGACTGAGGTATGTTATTAAATACTACTGAATAACTGTAGTTAATACTTTGCAAAAAAGGTACTGTGCAACTTGATTTCATATCATTCAACTTAATGTTATAATCATGAATTTACATGTATTAAAGTAAAAGTATCAAACTTAAAAATCTCTGCAAATCATCAAATTTATTACTTGAATTTCAAATACATTAACGAAATTTAATTGGTCACTTTATTTGTTAAGTATTGATCATTATTAAAAATATTTTTGACAAGAATTAATACAAATTAATGAAAAAAGCATGTGGGAAAAAGCTTGAAAGATAATGTTCTTGAATTTCAAAAAATGGAAAGGTCATGCTAAAGACTGAAAAATATGGGTGACTATCTTCTGTGAAGTAAAAGTTCTACAAGGAAAGTTCATTTATTTATGACTTTTCAGAAACACGCAGAAACATAATAGCATAGATAGCACCACAGCATGCAATAGAAACCTTAAGAGTTCAGACATTATACACTTCTACTATGTATAACATAAACTCTGTTAGTTTTAAATTGTAATTCATTTTTTAAAATTTTTAGGCTACATGGGACCACTTTGAGTCAAAATTTCAGGCTCTTCTACTTATCCATGTTAGTGTACTTAATCTGCAAACCAATCTCTTGCAGATCTTTCAGAGTCTGCGTAGTGTCTTTGGTTCTTCCTATTAATATTTCTCATGACCAGCTGTTTCAGAATCCTGCTGTTGGGCATCCTAAGAGTGTTAAAGACATGGGCAATTCTTCGTTTTTTCATAACATCTGTAATTGGGTCTACCTGTTTATACACTGTCTCGTTGGTAGCAACTCTCCAGAAACGATCTTTCTGGTAACTTTTATTTAAACAGGTCCTACTGATTCTTCTCTCAATCTTAAGTAACTGGTCAGTCCTAGCATTATTCTTGATCTGGAAAAGGGTCTCGCAGAACTTCCGTAATTAAAATTGAAATACATCATAAATTACGAAATGTAAACTGTTTTTTTTTTAATTTTGTGATGAATACATGTCATTTACGTAAACAATATTTAAAGAATGAACTTACCTGATCTCAATTAAAAATTTGTAATATAATTCTAACAAAATTTGGAAGTAATATTATTTTTCTATAATACCATGTTATAATCATAAAAATGGTACTAGAAATATGTAAAATTAAAATTGCATGTTTAAGTTATGAGCTGTTAAACAAAAATCTGGTAATAGCTACAGGTGTGTTTTGTTTTAGTTGATTTACTAGCATATTATAACATTTATTTATTATACAGTACATATTATGTTCCAAATATAAATAAAATTTCAACTGAAGGTCATTTTGATGTGCAAAGAGATAAGATCAAATCAACAAGGCCATAGTCCAGTGCTGGAATGAATAGCAACAATTGTTGTGATTTCATTACATATTATGTAATAAAAATATGTAATACTAAGAAAATAAACACTGTGGTAATGAATAAAATATAAAAATTAAAATCTTTGTTAAAAAATACAATAGTTGATATTCTAAATAGATATATTTGTACTTTAGATGGGAAAATATTAAATATGCAACATAGCGATCTCAGATAAAAAAGAACTGTTTTAGTAAAAGAACATGTCAAATGATGTTGTGTGGAACTTTCAGGATGCGGGATATTGACGGGAAATACTACATCACAAATATGAGAAAGCACTTGATCAGCAGTGATTTAAAAACAATTAAATAGCACCTCTTATGTCATATATAGACATATAAGTACTTTGATAGGTGAAAGTAATTAAACAATAGGATATCACATCAGAAAAAAAAACATAACTCAGTTGTGTCACAGGTGTATTCACTTATAGACTTAAACACAGTATTTACACAGTAAAATTTCAACTGGAATCTCTTTGTTTACTTTGTGATTGCGAAAGTGACAATATTTTTCATTTTTTTCCTAAACCTTAAGAATGTTTAGAAATAAGTGTATAAGCTAAGATACAAATCAGTATAAACATTTTACTGAATATAAAAAAAAAGAAATTTGCATTTAATAAATAAAGATAAAAATTAAAAAGTGAATAAAATAATTATTTTTTACAACAGCTTTAATTCAGAAAAAGTTTAGGTTGACTTAAAGGCATGATTGTCGTATGTATTTTGTTTGTTTGATATTTATAAAGGCATGCTTATATTTGTACTATTTTGAAATATCTACTCCAGATTCTTTTTATATTCTTCTTCTTTTCTGCTAGGATTGTTATCACTATGTTTAGTATAATGATCTGCCTTCCCAAGCTTCGTCAATTCTACTTTCGTTGACGCGTTTCGGAGAACCTCCATCTTCGAAAACTATATCTATACTGGTCACCAATATTATGGCCCATCCTATTTATAATTTTCTATCTCCACCTCGTACCCCTCCTCTATTCAACACGTGTACATTAAACCTGACGTGCTCGCTTCTGATTGGCTCTTCAAAATCATACATTTTCGCTTGCTTCTGATTGGCTCCTTTCAAACTTTCTCTTCAACGGTCGTCTCTTTTGTTAATTTTTGTAAATGTTTAGATTTTTAAACGTACCCCAGTAGCATTTTCTGTTGGCCCATTGTTGGTATTTTGTTTTCACACACGGTTGGGCAACGGTTAAAATTGGCACAAATGCCTACCAACTAATAACAAACCAAATCCCAACATAGGGCCAACAATTAAACATCACCAACAAAGAAATTGTTGGCCCAACTTAATCCCAACAGTTATCCAACTAACTTTCAATGGTAACCCTACTAATTACTAACATGTTTAAAGTATTATATTTCTATTCAATTGATTAGTGAACTTAATAGTAATCATAACTTCTCTATACATTCGCGAACTTATTTGAATACCTTTTATTATCAAATGTAGAATATTCATACTCAAAGTAATATATTGCCTACTTTAGCTTTTTAATTGTATATTATAATGTACATATTATTTTGAGTAAGAATATATATTGAATTTGATAAGAAAAGGTATTCAAACGTGTTCACGAATGTAGAGAAGTTATGATTATTATTAAGTTCACTAATCAATTAAATAAAATATAACACTTTAAACATATTGGTAATTATTAGGGTTAGGTCTACTATAGAAAGTTAGTTGAGTAACAAACATGGCATATTTCGTTACTGAAACAAGGTTATTTTACAAAAAGAGATGAAATTCATACAAAAAAATTATTTAAATGGCAATTGTGAAAAGCCAAATCAAAAAAAGCACTATAGCACCAGATTAAAACTATAACTGTACTGTACATGTAGGACCATGCAACTCTGAGTGACAACAAAGAAGTAAACCAGTAACTGACAAACTTTCACTTTTCCACAGTGCTGGCAATATTTCAAATAATAAGTACATCATAAAATCATCCATAGTAAATGATAATAGTTAAGTAGAAATAAAATAAGATTTTTTTAAAATTTTTAATCATTGCAACACTATTGTTAGTATAGTAATTAAAGATATAATATTATTCTGTTCAAAATATGCTAAAAAAAATTGCTCTGTTGTTTGCAGTTCTGTGTAAGTCATCACACGCGCTTGCACTTTGCAGTAAATTTTACAAACATGGATAAAATACTATTATACTAACAAATAAGGCTATTTTTAAACTTTTGGAATAATTATACCATATTTAATTTACAAGATATTTATTTTAACAAAATATTTTTTTATATTTTCTGCCAACTAAGAATTAATGTTGGGCCAACAGCAGAGGTTTTCATGAATGTAACATTTGGCCTAGCAAACAAACAGCTCGTTGGTCCATTGAAGATAATTCGTTGGCATATTAACTAACCATTGCCCAACTTTGTCGACAAAATCCCAACATTGGGCCAACAATGTGTGCTACTGGGGTAATATCTGCTTGCAACGATATCTGTTCATTTATTATGGTTTCTCCCTTTAATTTAGATTTAAAAATTTCCAAGTTCTCTAAAATGTTCATACGTCTTCCTTTTTCTGCCATATGTAGTGCCTTCATTGAGTTTTCTATTTGTCGAGGTATGTGTCATTCTTTTATTAAATGTGACGCATAATTTGAATCATTTTTGCCTAATTTGAATGATCTTACATGTTCTTTAAGCCCAGTAAACTAGGTTTGAATAGAGGGGTATGAGGTGGAGATAGAAAATTATAAATAGGACGGGCCATAAGATTGGTGACCAGTATAGATAGTTTTTGAAGATGGAGGTTCTCTGAAATGTGTCAACGAAAGTAGAATTGATGAAGCTAGGGAAGGCAGATGATTATACTGAACATAAATCTATTCCAAAATACATATTTGTTTCGTGGAAGAAAGAAAATCAGTAATTAAAAATAAAGATAAAAAGTAAATTTGTTCAAAAATTATTATTTTATAATGTTTAAATTTTTGTTTATGATTTCATTTATATTTATATTTGTATTTATTTATATTGGGATTGTATTTATTGTATATTGTATTTATATTTATATTGTTTTAGTATTTATTGGGATTATTATTTATATTATATTATATAATTATGTAAACTTGAACGTTTTCAACTAATATTTGTTAGTGTTTCTTGAAATTTTGTAAATTGACATGTATAGGATATGACCAACTCTTTGATATAAAGTCACCTTTATTGTTTGTTTCACTGATCAACAATAGCGATTTCTTCATACTGTCAACTTGATGAAGTCGTGCCTGTTACAGCATCAAGATGCAATATAAATAACATTTTTACTTTTAATTTTAATTATTTAAAATTTAAATTTTATTATGTATTAATTATTTTTAATTAAATTTTATAATATAAATACAATAAAGCTTAAGCTTCATTTATTCTGGCAGAGACAGCTGAAATGAACAGCTAATAATCCTACCATACCCGTAGCTCATACCACTATCACTCATCTACTCAAGACCCACACACATTCACTACTCTAAATTAGCTTGTAACCTGGCTGATGGAGTGAATGACACCGGTCTAATGGTGTATCAAATGGAGCCCAGGAAGACATGGCGACCTCTCAGTATACCTTAGCCTTACCCACACATGCAGGGCTCTGTGTGGGTGGACCTCATTTCCTTAGCTACTTGTGGGTGTTTCCGTTAGTAAGAATATAAAATGTAATGAACAAGATCTCACCACACAATAAAAGGTTGGCCAAATAGAGCAGAACCTCCATAATTAATGTTGAAATATATCATAAATTACAAAATGTAAACTTTTTTTTTTAATTTTGTGATGAATACACTAAATAAAGTGTTTAAGCAGTTAAAAATTATTTGTAAGCAGTTAAAGATTTTTTTTTAGTATGTGTCATAACAATTGGTTTTTAAGGCTTGTAATTTTGTAACACATCATAAATTATGTTCCAAAACAAAGAACAATATTTATTTTACATGATTTTAATCTATGAAACATTTACATTTACACTTTTCAAAATTTTGATCAAAAGGGATGGTTTTCACCTCTAAAAATCAAGAAGTGCGCATCAGGAACATTTAACGTTTGTTCTAGAGGGTAAGAAAATCTTTACCCCAAATTTTCATGGTGATGCTGACTGTAAAATTTTGAAATAAATGCCTAATTTTTATAATCACATACTGAACTATAGTCCATAAGTATATGGACTACACACAGTTCACAAGTCCTGAACTGAAACAAAATATCAATAGGAAAACAATAATAATAAACCTGGCCATTTCTCAAAACTGATTTATCAGATTTTGAACACTTTTGAAGATTCAAAACTCAACCCAATATATCAAATTTGAAAAACTTGACCACTAATGGTTTTACTAGAAATTATACACCAATATTAGACCGCTAACATTGATCAATGAAACAAATAATTAACTTCCTGTATATATATATATATATATGTGTGTGTATATATATATAATTTTGGTATAATTTGTTTGTGTATGTGTGTGGCAAATAATTTCATGCAAAAGTCTATTTTGGTAATAGAGTTTAGACATGTTCCCTATCCAGAAAATCTGTTAAACTATTTGAAAATCTTTAGAAAATCATATTCTTTAATTTTACATTTTTTTAGAAATATTTATTTCATTATTATAATCAGCATAAATGAGCACTTTAAATTTTAACTTTCTAGTTTGAATTTAGCTAATTTTTAATATTTTTGATAATATTTACCTGAGTGTGTTGCAGAAACCAAAAACAAACACAGAAAATTAAACAAACAGTGAACGTGTTTTCGTTTGTGATCTACCATAATGAAGTTTAACTTGATTCAATGAGGGACGTATAAATGTATTATTTACATTTCTAATTCATTTATAATACTGAAGAGGATGTCCTGTTTTACAGGAAGTTGTTATATGATGTACAGGTACAGTTTTATCCAATGCAAAATATAAACCCAAACTGCTCTAATTAAAGTTCAATTTTATTAATTTCAACAAAACTGACTGTACTGTTCTAAAACAAATCTAGATCAACTATTGCATGACATTTTTTCTAAGCAATGAAACTAAGTCAGCAAACGGTATTATCGCATGCTGATAAAAATAACTTCCTGTGAATATTATGATAAATTGGAGAACGAAAATCAATATGTTTCACAGTTTTTAATATCAAATATTTCTATTTTATAACAACACAGAAATGAAACACAACCCTAATGATTACACGCCAAATTACGTGAAGTTTTGGCATGTTTAACAAAAGCTTAAAAAGAAATTAAAATAAAACATTTGCAAAAATAACTGAATTTTTTCTATCGTAAGAAATCATTTACTTTCAGAAATCAAATTGTCTCAAACAAGGACAATTAACAACAACTTTATAAAGAGAGTTGAATATTATAAATATTTAGGTGTATGTATTTGATTTAAAGTCAAATGGGACAAACACATAGAATATGTAATCAAAAAAAAAAAAAAAAAATTTGATTTTTGTATTTTATAACTTGCAAAAAACAATTAATAATGAAATGTTAATACTTATGTATTATGCTTTTTCAAAGTATTATGAGTTATGGAATAATATTTTGGGGTGGGGCATACAATAATTGTATGTTTCTACGACAAACATTACAAAACTGAATTTTAAAACTTATAAATAAAGCTGAATCTTTAACAGATAAGAAACCTTTAAATTTGTAGGAACTTTTCTAATTAGACTCTTCATTGTTTCGTTATGAAACCTTAAGAACAACAAACAAAAATTCAAGTAGTATGACAAGAAATAAAAGCCTAATATTACCCACAAATGGCAAAAAATTAACTGAAAAAACAGTTACATAAGAGCAATAAAATTATACAATTTAGTACTTCAAGATATGAAAGCATTATCACTCAATAAGAACACATTAAAAATAAGGGTGAAAAATGGTTGTTAAATAGAACTTATAATTATGGTTATTGAATACAGAATATGTAACAGCATGTTGTACAATAATTTCATTTAAATATTGTTTAGTTTTTAAGTTGTTTTAAGGTACTAGTCTGTGTACGGGGAATTGTTTTCCTCTGCGGTTACATGTATAAATCATTGTAAAAATATTAGCTTACATACACACACGCACACGCGCATGTGCACACACGCACACGTTAAAACCCTCTTTAACAGGACTTCAATTACCTGAAACTGGGTTGACTGAAACAATATCAGAAAAAAAATTAAATACAGTAATGTATATCTAATGTTGTTACATGAGTGTCAATGATGCGATGGGTAACTTCTTTTCTTACAATTGGTCAAGGGTGGTCACCCCTTTACTCATTTGTTTTGTCAGTACAGTACAATAGTATAAGAAAGTGTATTTTTCTGATCGAGAAACAAATGTAAATAGCACATAAATGAATTAAGATCAATTCATGAAACGTCTACTGCACTTTTAGTACGTATACATGAAGATAACATTGCTATAAAGTAAAATAAACACATTAAAATTTAACAAAATATAAAATATAGTGTAAACATGTACAGCAGAGTATGCACTATGATCACTTAATTAACTTCTACTATAACCTGTAAATACAAAGCCTACCAGTACAATTACACAATCAACTTTGGACAATCTCCGAGGTCTGTATGTAAAAATTTCACTGGTTTTCTTAAGAAAAATATATCATTTAAAGTTATTTTGATATTTGAATTAGATTTTTACTGAGAACCTGCCTCAATACCATTCTTGCTACAGCTACTTCGTGTATGCGCATTTAAAATTGTGTTCAGTAGCTGTTGATAAGGAATACACATGAAGCAGATTTGTTTTGGTTTAGTGTCTCGATTTTACAAACAAAAGCAGAGTACCAAAATGTGTCACGAAGGTATAAGAAGGTTTATTGATTACTTAGCTTACATATCCCGTGTTGCTGTGATCTCAGAAGAAAGGAAATTTGAGGAAACACATTATGATAACATTCAATTTACAGTGTGTTATTTTTATTGAAACTTATTCATTTTCTTATGGAAAGTAACATTTTAATGCTATTTATTTATTCGAATACTTGTGGATACATAATTTTTATTTTTCCGTCTGGTTTCGTACAAGAATAAATCAGGCTTTCTAACATGTGAAGCACGGATTCTTCAAATCTAGCACACACTTGCAGCGATTCCTTGTGCCTTATTGATGGTCATTGTAAATGCGTCGCACCAAAAAATATAAACACTTCAATTCAAATGGTATATATCATTGGAATATCTGGCAACAGTACATCTCTCCTCTTGAATTTCCCATTCAAAATTGTAGCTTCAATAGCATTGTTCATTATCTTTTTCACCGAAAGTCTTGTACAACTGCAAAGCTGTGGTAGATTGATGATTCAGAGAAGAATGATAGATATACCAATTTTCAATGTTAAAATTAAACAATACTTTATCTTGATTCATCACAGTATTGATGATCATAAGTCCAAGATATAAACATTGCCGCTTTGCCTGATATTCCATTTTGAATACTGAAATTGATGGCACCGACATCGTTGTTCGTAGCTGCTAATATAGCACATGCACTGTCACACTGATGATTTTTTAATTACATGTGATATTTGGGAAAACGTTTTGACCTTGGTTGATGTCATTTTACAAAAATTTTGTTGGCAATGTGTAGATCGCTTGATTGCCATTTTCCCATTCCCGATATCCAGCAATTGTTTTGGGAAATGTTCAGCGGATGCATCATTTTGTAGTTCAACATGCATATTGGTTTTCAAAGTCAATTTCTTTACATGTAACTATATGTGATGATTTTAGACATGCATCAAGTTCATCAGCTGGTGTTGAACATGTTATAACTAGCAGTTTGTCAAAAATCACCAGACAATAAAATGAGTGCTCCACTGAAGGAATGTCCATTTCAAATATTTCAGTGTGCGATCATACGCTTTCATAATTGGCAGGGTTTTTTATTGCAGCTAGCCGCCTCAGTGGCCTAGTGGATAGCATACTAGGCTTTCACCCCGAGGACCCAGGTTCGATTCCCGGCCAGGGCTTGGCATTTTCATAAGCTATAAATCATCCCATCGTCTGCATTAGCCCAAGTGTGCACTATAGTCGGACGTTAAACAAAAAAAAAAAAAATTTCTATTGCAGCACACATTTTAAAAATGCAGTTTCTTAACCATCGCAGTACCACAGCTGGATATGCACTAAGTGGGGGAATGCCTGGGTCTGTAGGCAATAGCCTCAACCTTACCATGCCAGACCCCGAAGGGGGGGTGCAGACTAACAGAACCTATTGAGAGGATTTAGACTAGTTTAACACACACTTACACTTACGACTTTAACATTTTACACTCACACTTACATTTAGCAAGGCGATAATAGCCTCAATGTGCTTTTTGCCATAAAATAACAACAAAAAAAACATGTTACTTTCTGGATGGCCCTCGTGTGTTAGCATATTCAAGTTTACAATTAATTTTAATCAAATTTGATATAAAAATTAATTTTGGTAATAGTTTGCACAAGTTCATTAATAAGGAAAATTCGTTCTAAAGTTGCAAAATGATAACTATTTTTGTCCTAAACATTTCTGAAAATCTGATTTCACCATAAAACAACAAAATTGATTAAAAACAACAAAACTGATTAAATTAAAACCTTAAATTTTTTGATGGACAGGGTTCATTTTTTTCCAAATGAAAGCTTAAATTTCATTTAAATATGCAGGTTTTAATGCTGTTTGTGATGGTAAAATCACAGTATCAAGAGGATAAGATATGCATAACGGACCACCTACAGGATGAGTATCAGCACATATGTTTTTTGGAAATGCATATGAAAGTTACCAAATGTCTATTAGTTAGGCTTAAAGATATTTATAAAGCAGTATTCTGATAATTTTTATCTAATACCCACATCAGACAGTTTTGTTTTGGTATCATTTTTAGACTTGATAAACGAAGTTTACTGTAATCTGAAAATGTCAACACAATAAATAATGATCACATAACCATTCATTCCTTCGAGTGAATAAGTAACTACTTATAAATACTGCATTGCTTAATTTTTCACTACTTGTTCCTTCTGTTAGAATTAGCAGCTGGCACGTGATTAGTGTCCTGTACTGTATTTTTTGTGACATATTTGCCTACTTTATTTATAGTACAGTATTATTAACGTGTAAGTTAAGTTAGAAATGCAGACTCAAATCTGGTAAGGAAAAGTGAACATTTCTTTACTTACTTCCTTCAATTGAGTAACAATTGCAAGTTCAATGCAAGTTGTGACAACTTGCATATATGTAAGCAGTTCATTATTTTCACACGTCTTTGCTCTTCTTAACATTAGAACTACCATTTTGCAAAAAACATCTGTACTGTACTTAAAAAAAAAAATTCACCCATTCCATGAAGTTGAATGTATTTTAAAATAATTATGTTGCACTTATAAACATAGCATAGTATTATATTTTTTGTTTTCCTCTTATTATCTGACTTCTACCCAGTCCAAAGGGTGCGATAAATGAGGTTGTACTAAAAACCATGGATATTTTAATTTTAAAATAATCTTGGCACAGAACTGTTGTGAATCTTTATGCAAACTTGCCCTAAAATTAACAAGTTTGAAAATCAAATGGCATAAGAAATTGGTTTTGGCAATGGCTTGAACAAATCTCTTACATTGAACAGGAAATTCTATATCTGTTTCGGCTATTAAAAATTTCCAAAAAAGTATATTTTTAAATAGTTTCAATCATATTAAATCTGAATAACTTATATTTAAAATTTTCGACTGTCCTGAAAATGTGAACATTATTTTTGACTGACATTTCGTTAATTTACATCATTTCAGTGAAATTTGATTTTTTTAATAAAAAAGAAATTTTTTTCTCACTAAATTTCTGAAGATATGGATATCTAGACCAAATTGGATACTTGCCAAATTTTATTAAAATCTGTTTGTATACACAAATGGACAGACATTCAAGTAAAAATTATTTTCTTTTGCCTTAATGGATCTAAAAACAAAGATCCATCCATCAAAATCTTGTTTTTTGTCCATTCTTGTATAGGCCTACCTACTTCGCCAAGTTGAAAAGTAAAATAGCAGATTTGGGATAATTTAATGCACCAATACTTGCAACATACTAATCTTGCAAACCAAATCGTTCTTTTTAAATGGATGATATGCTTTAACTGTATTATATAGCTTACAAACACCAAAGTAACTAAATCATCTGACCAACGCACAAACCAATATTTGATCTCAAAACTTCTCTATTAATTTTGGAAGATGGTTGGATTGAAAAAAACAGCAAAATGGAAGGGAGACAAAACATCACCAAATATTTAAAATTTTTATTAAAATATCAATAACAAATTAAGCCCATCCTTCCCCAACTGGTTCAGCTGCAGGTGCCGGAGCTGCTGGTGTTGCAGCTGGAGGTGCAGGGGCTTGCACTGTTATACCTGACTGTTGTGCCAAAGCCAGCAACTGCTTCTTCTTCTTTTGCTGAACTTGAGCGGCAATACGATCAAGATCTCGTCTTCCTTGAGATGTCAGTTTGCGTCCGCCCTCGGCATTCTTTTCAATGAGTTTTAATTGTTCTAGTGATTGGAGAGCCTTACGAGCTAAACTTCCTGCTGAACGACAAAAATGTGCTGGACGAACTCCATTTCGTTTACGACCTATAAAATAAAAAAATATATATTTAGACAACGAAACATTCCTTTATAATGATACACACATATTTAGACAGCCAAACATTCTTTTATAATGATATACACACACACACACATATAATTTTTTTTGTAATGTGTAACAATTTAATTAAACAAAAAATGTGTCCATTAATGAGTCAATTAACAATTTATAAATTAATCACTGATGATTAAATTGCTATGGTTAATTTTATAAGTTGGAAAACCAAGTTTAGTTTGTCTATAAACAGACCCAACTGGATATCAAGCGAATATTTCAATGTAAAAAAAAGTAATATAATCTGTAATAGTAATACTAACCTTATATGAAGAAAGTTAATTTTCACTCAATTTAATGTAATTATTTAGAAATTCACCAAGTAGAGCTTTGAAAATAAACACTAATAAAAAATACTACGAAATGAATACATTTTCACCGTATTCCCACAGCTGTATTAATCCAAAGGCATGATAATACCTAACTACTTAATATGCATACTTTAATAAGTAAACATTATGAAAACTATACATTACATTCAGCAATGTTGTAGTTAAGCTTCAATTCAACAAACCTTACGTAGACCAGGATTCTCAGGTGGCCCCCTGGGGGAGGGTCTATTGAACATTGAAGGGGTCGATTGAATTACAAGGATTTAGAAAATTTAAATGTTCCATCTTAAATTATAAAACCATTTGAAAGCGACATGGTCGATATTGATTTCTCACTGTAAGAAGAACTGATTGAACTTAAAGAGAATTTGGAACTCAACTTTCAAACAAGTGGATATGCCAAATTTTGGAGTTGCAAAGACATTTGCAAAAAATATGTCAGAATCAATAAGTATCAGCGAACCATTATTGTTAGCATTTTTTAGTTCTTACTTGGTTGAAGCAGGATTTAGTTATGTAAAGAATTTATTGTGAAAGACGTGAAATCGATTCAAGATATCAGATCGTTGTGATTTACGATTAATATTAATAAATATTTCCCTGGATATAAGTAAGATAATCAAAGGACATCAGCCACAACCATCTCATTAAAATTTTGTGTATTTATGTGATTTATATTTTATTTAAATTTCTGCTTCTATAAACATAATTATATCTTTAATGCATATCGAATAATACAAAATACAAATACATATGGGGGTCTACAGAATAAAAAAAAAATTATTTAGGGGGTCAAAGCAGAAAAAAGGTTGAGAACTCCTGCCTTAGACAAAATGCTGATAGATTATGATCAGGAAAATGCTGCAATACATTTTATAACCTCAAGCACAAATACTGAGTTCCCTTTTCCCTTCGCAAGTTGAACATAGCCTGACAGTGGGAATTTATGGTAAAAAAAATGGACCTATCTGACATCCCTGTTGCATTTTAATAGTGATTGAGCAACTATGTCTTCTAAATAATCCTATAACTTCTCTAGTATGTGTTGATTCTTAGTGAATATTGTTTTTAAACAATTATCCACGATAACCGTTAATATTTTGGGAAATTAAATCAAGAATTTAACGCCTCAGGTCTCACCTAACATCGTTCATTTTTGTCAATATTTATTTTTCACTAAATCTATCATGTTCTAATGGTTTTTACTTTAATATGATTTTAGTATGAAAATATTTTCAATTGACTGAATAATTTACGTTCGTAAACCTCACATTCAAGATTCGTTTAAATATTTTCCCCTTTAACGTCCACACTTTATGTCAGTTCTACTAATAAGGACGAAGGATTGGCTTAAACAGGAAAAGGTAAGTAAAAAACTTGCGGCAGTAATTGCAGTTTGGAACCTGAGGGTCAGTGACAGCAGCAAACTAACCGGTGTCTTAGTCACATCGACCACCAAGCCAGGGGCATTTTTTTGTTGTAAATTTGTTATACACTTTATTTAAAATTGTAATAATATTCGTCTACAATGATCATGATTTAATGTTATAATAAATGAAATTATTAAAAACAGGCAATAGGATTACTTTACTTCCAAAAATTCTACTGTAATTCAAAACTGATCAAAATATTTCAAAATTTATATAAACATTTCAGAAAAGTAAAATAATAATAATTATTATAAATAACAAATAAATGTAAAAATGACTGTAAACATTGTTATAATTATAACTGAATAAATACTCTCTACACAAAAGCAAAAAGAACACAGAAATAAAATAAAATTTCCTCGTTAAATCTATAGGAAATTGTTTATTAAAATTATCTGTTCAATTTATTTCTTATTGCCAGTTCATTCTACTTGTCCCATACAAGGTATATTTGTTTTGACAGCACTCTGATACAGGCTGCTTCATGAACTTTATTACATTTACACATTATACCTATTCAAAACTGATTGTTACATATTATGTGTAATACAAAATAATATAATTTGATAATGATTTATTTGGAAATTGTTAATGATCTCAGGTCGAGGCGACTGCCCTTCTTCACTTAAGACTCTTTTTTACATACAGGATTAATCAATTACTTCGAAGGAGATAGATGAATTATTTACTTGTATCAAATTAAAAAAAAAACCTTAACTTTAAAATTGTTAACCAAAGTGTATATTTTTTAATAAAAAAAAGAAATTTTCTAGTATTAAAATGTTAGGAATTTCAATGAGCTTAATGATCCTTTTTTATAACCTAACTTTTAACCTTGCCTACTAAAAAAAAAAAAAAAAAAAAAAAAATATTGTGGCACTTATGTGAAAAATGGTATAGGTCATATTTATTAATAAATTTAACTACATAAATTTAGAAAATATACATTTTTAAAATTAACAAGAACAATAAACATAACATTAATTGAAATCATATTAAAATAACAATTGTGCGAAATCAGCTGTTTAGAAGTAGTCACTTGAAATCTAAATATATACAAGAATAATTATATACGTTTGTGAGTTATGTGTTACACAATCAAGCGTGATGCGAAAGCAAATGTTTATACCCACAGTTTGTCAACCGCAAAAAACTAGTTTTCACTTCAAAATACTGTAATTTAGCCATAGTTTTGTATTAAATGTCTTAATACTGACCATGTTATTATTTGTATATGACTAACATACAAAAATAGTTTGATTTCTTACCTCCAAACATTTTAGTAACTGCTCCCACTCCAACTGGGGAACGGAAGTAAATATGCCTAACGATAGCAGCACATCGTGTGTAGTACCAATCCTGATCATAAGGTGCCAGTTCTTTAAATCTACCACTTTTCACAACATCCACCCAATCAGGTACCTTCAACTTGCCAGTCCTGTTAAACAATTTAACCAAACAAATAGAAACATCAATTACACTCAAATAAATAAAACGTATTTCTTTAAAATTTTAATTAAATATGTGTGTGTTTTGTCAGTGTTATTTTTTATAACAAAGGTGCAATATTTTTATTACTGTTCTCACTGTATTTTGTTGTAGGCCTAAATTTAATGTACATAAAATAAGACGAAAACAGATTACTACAATACATACAGACCTTTTTTATGATAAAATACATACAAAAACATGTATACACACACACACACACACACACACACACACACACACACACACACACACACACACACACACACACACACACACACACACACACACACACACACACACACACAACCATTAATTTGGTTTTATAAATCCACCCCACTTCTCTAACCATCAGATTAAATTATGAACCATTTGAAAAAGTTTGTTTTTATTTTGAAGATGGTCTAATGGCTCATTAATTGTTATTAATGTTTATTTAAGAAATAAAAACATTCTGATAATCTAGATGGGATCTGGTCCCGTTTTTTGGCTTCTCTTATTCTGCAGTAGATCGTACCTTATTTGATTTGTACCAAGAATTGTAAAAATTATTTTTTATGAAATGACTCATGATGCTGATGAAATTGTAGTTAAAAGGAGATCACAGCTGGGGACAGTCACTAATTGTTTACAAAACTATTACAATAACACTAAATATAATTTTAATGTTTTTAATGCAAAAATAAAAGCCTATAAGGTAATTATTGTGCACTTGGCACAAACTTACAGAAATACAATAAATCTACAAGACAATTTTTTTTTTTTTATTTTAAGGCAAAAAGCACATTGAGGCTATAATCACCATTTAAATGTAAAGTAGTAAAAGTCGTAAGTGTAAGTGTGTATTAGACTTGGGTACCGCGAGGGACGTATAAATCCTCTCAATAGGTGCAGCTAGTCTGCACCCCCTGCGAGGAATATAAGACAAATTTGCATCTCACTTGGTACAGTGGTCGTGTATAGTTGACATGCGGAGAACCAGCATTTGCTGCCCCCCCCCCAGACTATAACTGACCAAACTAAAGACTAATATTTAAACATAAGCAGACTACAATTTGTATTTGGCATATAATTTTAATTCATTAAAAAAGTCAACTATAGTAAAAAAAAAAAACAATACTTTCATTATAGATATAAAAAATATTTTGGCTCATTTAATAATCATTCTACTAAAGAATATCCAAGTATATATATCTAATTAAATATTTGAATTCCAATCAGGTTTGCCAACTTACTTTTTTAGAAAGGCAGAGTACGCCTTCACAAACTTGTGTTGGTCAACGTCTTTTAACGTAACAGACGGCATCTGAAAACAAATAAAAATTATATAAATTTTATAGCTAACAGTAGCAAAACAGACAGGACAAAAAAAATCACAACCTAATATTACTACCAATTGTAGTAAATAACAACAATGTTGCAGTAGGCCCCCAACCATAACTATAGCCCAATACACAAATCTAGTCCGTTGAAGATCAACCCGAAGCTAGAGAGTGTGGTATTGGTTATATATCCAATATCCTCAATATTGAAGTATTAATATATCTAGATATATTCTAGAATACATATCTAGATATTCCCCATTTACACACCTCAGTTTAAATCAGAGAACAATCTTGCAAATGTTGTTCTTCTCCAATTATAGTTATAACTGCAAGGCAACTAACTATATTCCAATTACAGTTATTGTTGGCTCAAGGTTATAGTGCAAATAGGTCCATCCCTTAACAAACTAGACTTGGTAGAATTGTGGTATAGATTCCTTCTGAGGGTGGGAGATGAATGAAAGCCTGTGGTAGAACCTATCAGAAAGTCCAGAACTAGAGCTTTAAATAATTCTGAATAATTGTTTTTAAAAGATCCATCGTACAACTTACAATTCTAAAAATAAATTGGGGTAAACAGCCAATGACTAAGGTTCAGCTACAAACAGTACACAGTACCTCAAAACAAAACTACTTTAATATATAAATGAGGATTTTTAGGTTTGACATTCCCTAGAAACTACAATATAGTTTTCTTATCAGCTGTTGAATAAAAATAAAATTGAAAATAATTAAACTTACACATATATTTTGTGGAATAGATCTATGAAGTTGTTATAATTTAACAATCATGTTATTCTGTTTTTATTAACAGCTGTTACGAAAATTGTACTTTTGTTAATATACAAACCAATGTTATAACCTAATTTTTATTTATATTTTTTTTCAACAGTTTTTATGAAAGTAAATACAGCAGACTTCCCGAAGAAACATGTTAGCTACTTTCAAGCAGTAGTAATTTCGAGGTTATGCGAATCATTTTTATTTTCAAACAGTTCGCATTGCTGCGCTTCTATATTTTATGTTATTACTATTGGGCGTAAATCTAAAACTACAGCGTTTTGGGGCAAAAATAACAAAAAAGGACAAAACAAAAACCGCACATTTACCATAACTTTGAGATTATGCAGGTCACTTTTATTTTCTATTTTTGTCAAACTTCCTATAGTTTCTGCACTTTTCTATTTTGTATTATTATTATTGAACATGTAATTTTTATTTTTTTTTTGTTATTTTAAGGCAAAGAGCACATAGAGGCTATTATCGCCTCCCTAAATGTAAGTGTGAATGTAAAGTGTTAAAGTCGTAAGTGTGTGTGTTAAGAATCGGGGACGTTTAAACCTTCTCAATAGGTGCAGCTAGTCTGTACCCCTCTACGGGGTGAACACGTAATAAAAGCGCTCTGGCGCAAAAATTACCAAAATAGCCAAAACAATTGTAAATATGCAGTATTAGATTGTTTTCAATTTGTTGGTAACTTTTTCACTAAAACACTTACATGCCCAAAAAGAATAATCCAAAAATAGAAGTGTGGAAAGAACAAGAAGCATGATAAAAATTGAAAATAAAGTGAACGGCATAATCTTAAAATTGCTAGAACACGAGAATAGATTACATGTTTTTAATCTCTAAAACAATACAAAAAACAATTTTTTTAAAAAATACTTAAGGACCTAATTGACATGGTTGTTGGGTGAAGAACCTAACTGACACGGTTGTTACGCAAAAATTCTAACACTAAATTGTGGTTTGTGTATCAAACTTCATGCCAGCATCTTTTGATTATATTTGTGTGTGCACCATATTGACATTTTCATTACAAGAACGAACAAAGTAATAAGTATTAAGTACTAAGATTAAGTGATGTCTATTAGAATATAACACACATCAGCAGTATGTTGGTGTAATAATAAATGTTGAGACACATGAGTAATAAGTTGGCGAAGGAAATCTTGTATGTCTCATGTAATACAAACAGCAATGCCGTCATGTAATACAAACAGCAATGCCATCATTATAGTTCCATAAAAAACAGCCTAAAATAATAAAGACTGTAATAAAGGAAAAAAATATTCAAAAATCACTACTTGAAAAAAAAACAACCTACACTGCATAAATACCAAAACATGTAACAATGAATATTTACCAAATCGTTTTTACCATTATCCACCACAACAGACATTATTAGGTTGATAAGTTTTACATGATACTACATTTAAACTGTGCTGGTTTGGTTCAAGGGATTTTTTTTAAGTTTTAATTATACTGATTATGTGAATTGTTTTTGCGGTGAAAGTGCATTTTTAGACATCATGGTACTTTCACTCAATTTTGCATTAAAACACTGTTACATTCCCAACAGTAATAATCCAAAATATAAAAGCATGGAAACAATAGGATGTAACAAGCATAGATTCCAAATGACTAGCGTGTGTCAGTAAATAACGTGTTCATAGCAAAAACGATTAATTAAAAACATGTTACTAATAGTGAAAAGAATGAAATTTTCTTTTAAAAAAAAGAAAAAACCCTTCAAACCCAACTCAATTTAGTTCTTAAGGTAATAGGCAATAAACTTTTTTGTTACAAAAAACCCCTAAAAGCTAACTTAACTCAATTGTTGGATGAAAATATAATTACTGGTAAAAACAGCTGCCATGTTAGCACTACAAAAACTGTCATGATAATTAATGATTTATTTTACTATGCTAATGTCTGTGAGCAGTACCTCGCTGGGTGACATAAGCATAATATCTTACATATAAAATCTAGGTTGCTCCACGTAAAATAAACACATCACAATATAGTTCCATTAAAAAGGGCTTAAAAATTGTATGTTACTGCAGGAAATTGAATCTTTTGCAGGTGAATATATATTACTATAATAATAAAGTTCATAATAAAACAACAACAAAATTTGTTGAACTTACTACTTTAGCATGATGCCCGAAAATATAGTTTTCACCACGGTATATAGATACACGGTAGGGGCCACGCGCATGTCCCCACCACCACTTGCCAGCGTTTTCATGTTTTTTAATCCTACAGCTCGTTCAGAATTGATAAAATTATTTTCAACGGTGGGAATGATAAAACGTGGAATGACACCAGATTTCAGCTGTTTTTTAGGTTTCGTATTTAAAATCCCTTTCGAAATCATTGTCATTAAAATGAAGTGAACAGACTTTAACTGATCTGCTCGTTTACACGCATGAACCCATGCTTTTCTCAGGCCTTTGTCTTTTGGAATTCTGTAAAATGTAATTCCTTTCCCTTTACAATTCTTATCACTATTATAGAAATTGGCAATAGCGCAGTTAGGCATTGTTATGCATACACAATTATACAACAGCAAACAAAACAAATTATATATTTTTTAGGATTCAAAACATAGGCTAATTAAATCTTTTCTTACACTTATTAAACCTCGACTACAAAACACAATTATCACATTTTATTTACACAAAAAGACCTTTTACTTAAAACAAACACTCACATAAACACACCAAATCTCCAACTACATTTACAGAACACCGCATTGTTAAACGGGAAATTACAGAATGTAGCAGTGAAGGTTCAGTGACGTCACGCGCGCGGTAGTCTACTGCGCACACCCACCGTGGCCCCCACCGGTGTATCTATATACCGTGGTTTTCACAATGAGGAACACTTCTGCTACTTTTATCCAGTATAATTGTTAGGTTAAAGATGTATTATTTTCTACCTTTCAGTATTTTTCTACACTTTTATCTTCTGAATTATTACTAATGAGCACATAATAAACAATTTTGGCGTAAAAATTATGAAAATAACTACAAGTCTTGAAAAGTCATATTTATCGAGTAACTTAAATAAACTATTCATTTTTATGAGAAAATCTTGTAAATAGCTTACGCAGTTAAAGTTGTTTTGGTTTTTTTTTATTTTGTTTTGCTAAAGCACTTTATTACATGCTCAAAAAGGTAAATATGCAGGATAGGTTGTCCTCAATTTTTTGGTAATTTTTTTACTAAAACGATTTATTACATGCCCAAAGGAAATAATCCAAAATATAAAAGTGTGGAAAGCATGAAAAGTACAATAAAAATCAAAAATTAAAGTGAACCACATAACCTCAAAATTGCTCCCGCACGAAAGTAGCTAACATGTTATTTGATCATTAAAACGATAAAAAACCTTTTTTTTTAAAGTACTCAATAACCTAATTGACATGAATGTTGAATGGTGAACTTAACTAACATGGTTGTTCTAGTCCTTATCCTGTAGGTATTGTTTTTGATTGCTAAAATGATAAAAAAAAACCCTTGATTTAATACTTAATAACGTAATTGAAACAGTAGTTAAGTGGTTAACCTAATGAAAAAAGAGGAAAATTGCAAAATTCACCAATAACAGATGCTATTTTAACAATGTTTTCATTATGAGAACGAACCAACGAAAAAAGAATTAACCTTAACATTTAGTAATGGCTGTCAGAATGTGTAATGCAAATGAGCAGTAGGTACATGTAGTTAATATTAACGTGCATGACCGTTATATAATATAAACACAATGTTGCCACAATATAGTTCCATAAAAAAATGACCTAAAATCTTGAGTATAATCTTTTTAAAAAATTATTTTATGCGGGTTAATATGAGTTCATTAAATAATAAGATATAAAATAAAACAAACAAATATGAAAAAATCACTATTTTAACAGGACTGCATAAATATCCTCAAAAATAATAAGTTAATGAAAATATAAGAGTGCAAAAATTATAAGAAGTTTGAAAAAATGGAAAATTAAATGTCTGTTATTAATAATGAGAAACAACTGAAACTTGTTTTAAAAAACAAAACAAAAAAATTAGGTACCTAATTAACATGATTGGTTGTGAAGTACTTAACATTGTTGTAAATGAAAAACCTAACACGGTTTTGTATCAAACACAAATACAATAGATTAAGGAGCATTTTTTTAAAGATACGACTATAGGAACCTCCTTTCTCCCTATAAAAAAATTAACTATGGCTTACCACATTTTATGAATTTTAATGTCACTACAATTTTAGTCATGTTAAATTCATTGATAAATACAAAACTGAGAATGTAACTTGTCTGTAGTACTTACATTTCTCTCAAATTCGACTTATTAATAAACGAATTATAGAACAACCACTCCTTTAGAACAAAACATGCTAAATAGTATAGCTTAACCATACACCACTGACAACGAAAGCTCACGTGTTCTTGCCATCGGGTTAATTTTCTATAAAAGCTTCTCATAATACTTACAATATATATTTTTTGACTATCTTCAAATCAATTTGTAATTACATTATAACATTATTTTCAAAGATCTACACAAATAAATACAAAAAGTAATGAAAACTCGCATACTAACCTTACTAACAGTAAAAACCGGAAAGAAGGTGGACAAATAATATAGTAGAAGTAGTAGGATAGTAAACGAGACGGCCTTCTCAATTATTGTAAAAGAAAGATTCGTACTTCCTTGGTTCAATCAATTTCACGTAATAATAATATAGTAATTATTAAAGAGTAATTATTTCTTTTCAATAAGATATTATTTACTTGTTTTATGAATTAATGTACATAACTTTAAATGTATAAACATTTAACTTAAACCGTTAGTTTATTAAATTTGTATAAACATAATACTAGTTTATAAAATATTTAACAGATATCATTCCTGTTTGACGAATGGTAATTGAACCATTAAAATAGAATTCTCTAATCGAAGCTTTCGCAAAAATATAGAAATGTAATATATTTGTAACTATAAATACAGTACTAATTTTACAAAATAATAATAATAATAATAACTACTACATTCAAGGCGTATGTTATCCTTCAAGCTGTGATCTCACTCAAGCAGATGACACTCAACCTCGAGGCACTAAAATTAGTGAAACCATAAAATGTATACCTATTAGAATTATAACCTATCAGAAGTGTTAGTCCTCGCTGCTGGTGGCATCTTGCGGCAGAGTGTTTAACAACAGATAAAAGATAGTAGTGCTCATCGGAAAGTTAGTTTAAAATCGATTGCAAAATTCAACCCGGCTAAAACCCAAAGTGACTTAATAAAAATGTCTATTCTGGAAAAACACATACAAACTTTCATACACACACACACACACACACACACACACACACACACACACACACACACACACATATATATATATATATATATATATATATATATATATATATATATATATATAATATACATGAGACTGTAAATTTGCTGGTAATCTTATCTAGGTTCTGGGTAATTATTGCGGGTGATATTGACATCATCACTGGTAACTAGATAAAAAGAAACAAGAATTTACTGTCTACTATGTGAGTACTTGTCTACATGTAAACAAAATTGTTAGTTAAAAACGTTTGTGTAACATTAAAAAAAGTAATAAAATTGCTATTAGAGTAATATAAATAGTGATTATGTAAATACTAAAATACACGGTATATAGATATACGGTATGGGCCACGGTGGGTGTGCGCAGTAGACTACAGCGTTTGACGTCACTGAATCAAATTCTTCACTGCTAACACTGTAAATACAATTGTATGAAATACAATTGATTTCTACTTTATGTAATTTCCCGTTTAACAATGCGATGTTCTGTAAATGTATTTGGAGATTCGGTGTGTTTATGTGAGTGTTGTGTTTTAAGTAAAAGGTCTTTTTTGTGTAAGTAAAAGGTGTTTTAAATAAAAGGTGATAATTGTGTTTTGTGGTCGAGGTTTAATAAGTGTAAGAAAAGATTTAAGTAGCCTGTTTTGAATCCTAAAAAATACGTAATTTGTTTTGTTTGCTATTGTATAATTGTGTATACATAACAATGCCTGGTTGCGCTGTTGCCAATTGCTATAATAGTGATAAGAATTGTAAAGGGAAAGGAATTACATTTCACAGAATTCCAAAAGACAAAGGCCTGAGAAAAGCGTGGGTTCATGCCTGTAAACGAGCAGATTATTTTAATTTTGATAATGTTAAAGTCTGTTCACGTCATTTTAATGACGATGATTTCGAAAGGGATTTTAAATACGAATTATTAAATATGAAACCAAAAAAACTGCTGAAATGTGGTGCCATTCCACGTTTTAACATTCCCACCGTTGAAAATAAATGTATCGATTCTGAACGAGCTGCAAGGATTAAAAAACGTGAAAACCAAAAAATGTTAAAAAAACTTATTGAGGAGTCTGATGGAAATCTACCAGGAAAATCACATGTAAGTGGAAATGACGTTGGTGCAATTGTAACGTGTAATTCTGTAAATGAAACCAACCCTTCCGTAGTCAATAATTTTAATACAAATATCGTTGTAAATAATGCCTCTGTAGAAGAAATTAAATGTTTAAGAAATGAAAATTTACTTTCATCTAAATCCTCTCAATAGGTGCAGCTAGTCTGCACTCTCCTGCAGGGTGAATAACCTGACGTGGTTGTTGGGTACAGAACCTATTTATTTAAACAGATGTCATTTTAGTGTTTTCACTACAAGTATGAACAAAACTATATATATTAAGAATGTGCCTATTAGAATGTGATAGCATGCATGAGCATTAAGTTGATGTAGTAAACAACTCATGTTAGTTCGTAGGAAATCTAAGTCTGTGTAATGTAGTATATCCCATGAAATATAAACAGTAATTATGTCATAATGTAGTTCTGTAAAAAACAACTTAAAATCATAAGTTGATGTTTACCTATCCCAACTTGGTTGTTTGCGAAAGTAGGAAATGTATTTTTCATTGTAAAAATGATTAATTAAATACATGTTATTAATAATGAAAAGAATATAATTTTTTTTTTAAAAAGACTAATAATTTTTTAGCACAAAGTTTTCACAGCAAGAATTAGCAAGATAATTGACTTACGTCACAACACACATGAGCAGCAATTTGGTAGGTCACATTGGCATAGCAATCTTGCATATGAAATCTAGCTTGCTGCATACAAAGTAAACATTAATGACATCAAAAAAAAAGTTCTGTTAAAAATGGCTTATAATTGTAATTTAAAGAAATTTAATCTTTCGTGGGTTTTAATTTGATAATAAAGTACATAATTTTAAAAAATTGCAGAAATCATTACTTAAGTACATTACACGAAAGTGTAAAAATAGGCAGAAAATATTTTACAATCCTAATAAACATGCAGTATTAGTTTGGGTATAATATTATTATCAATTAAAATGTCATGAATCATTTTTATTTTATTAAAACATAATTCTGAATGTACAAATTAAATCTTTTTTATGAATACCTTGTGACATTTTTACCTGACAGTGAAAGAATAAAAGATGGTTATGTTATAAACATATTTTTCTCTTGAAATTACAAAAACCCATATTGTTTCCTTGTGTTGCTGCATAGAAAAATAAAGAGAGAGGGGGAAACTGCTGGATAAGGTTTTTAGCTTAGTGTCTGTTTGTCATTTGAAACTAGAAATTTTACTTAGAAGGACCTGTAAGATCCAGCTGTTTTAATAAAATTCCCACTTTAACATTGTATAACCTATGTTATAACAACTACATTTTACAAAATCGACTTAAGAGTATTAAAAATTTTGTTTATTTCTCCCAAAAAGATAAAGTTTATGTTCATCATACTTTATTAATGGTAGGCTACACATTTCATATTAAATACATAGGCTAATTACTTTTAAAATAAATGTTTTATCAACCTTCTTATAAGTGAGATGAGTAGCATCCACCATAAATGACAAAAACAATTAAGAAAACTGTTATATCATGCCAACAAAGTACTTTCGTTGTTTTAAAAAGTAGTTAAATTGGTTTTACTTCCAAGATTGTTAACTCAATACACACTTTAAAGCTAATTTTAAGTTACATTACCTTATTATTCTCATTAATATAGTGTTTTTTTAATCCTTCTCTTTCAGCTGCCAGTTTTGATGGCCTGTCATCATCATGTCTTTGATCCCATAAAGTCATCAGTCCCATAAAAATATGCTGTGTACCTCACAACATGTTATTTAGAAAATGTTATATATTTGTGTTATTTATCTATTTATTACAAATAAATGTAGGTTTATTTAATATGTACACTGCTTAAATGTATATTCATTGCCTATATTTGCCAATGACCTTTGTGCCAAGTTGGAAGTCATTTTTAAAAAAAGTAATAAATAGACCTAAAATAAAAAGTTAAATAAAATTTTTCTAGTTTCATGGTTTGAGAAAACCATTAACATGGAACTGAAGATTGTCCATGATATTGGCAATGATTCAAATGTGTTGATAGTGGCAGGCTGTTGAAACTGTTAGCCAAAAAAGAAGGAATGAAGGAAGTAAGCTTATAAAAAAAGCTTACCTCTGAGATATTATGCTACCACATTTATTTGTCAAAGACTTTGATAAAAGTTAGTGGACCTATTTTATAGTTGATAGTATGATAGACAGCATCTTTTACAAAGCATTTCTGTGATGATATTTCTTTTATGGCATTAGGTTGCCTTTATGTAAGACTGGATCAAAAGTCTTTGAATAAGAAATGACAGCGTAATACTGGCTATTCTACATAAAATATTATATTATATTTGTAAGCAGCCTAAATGTTAAATAGAATTGTGTTAATTGAAGAAATGTTAATACTGTTGTTTTAGGACATCATGGAATATACATATCCATTAATTACAATTAAACAAGAAAATGATTTCAAAATAAAAGAAGAAGAAGAAGAGCATTTTGAACTAATAGAAACTGACAATGAAGGATATGTGTCCGATGGAAGCATAAATGATTTTTTTATTACGGAAGGAGAAGTATTAGTCAAAACAGAGAAAGAAGATAGCTGCATGTCTGATGATGTCAAAGAGGAATACATAATAAACGCATGTAATGAATTAAAGGAAGATGAAGAACAAAGCCAGGTCATGACGTTTGCCTGTGTTAAAGTAGATTGGGCAAGAGATGAGTGGTAAATAAATACTAATATAGCAAATATTATTTAGGTGTAGTATAAATCTAAACATATTCATAATTGTGGAATAATGCATGATAACATTATCAGTTTTTAACAGATAAATTTATTTTTAAACTATTTTAAAACTAAATTTTGAGAAAATTTCCATTTTAAAAAACAATAGTTAAGGTAGTTTTTAATATTTAGACTCTCCGAGATTTATTTTATTGTTACTTCTACAATGCAAATTTTTTAAAAATATTTTAGGGACCATAATGTCTGCAACAATTCATAATTTTAGAATAACCCATGAGTTTCATAAATACCAACATATAAAGATTAAGCCATATGTACAGATGATCAGTGATGTCAGAGCCAGATATTATAAACATCGATAGCATTTTATTAACATAATTACTTACTTGTACTAGACAAAAACATATGTATCGATTTCAGCAAATAAGTAATCGATATTTTGTACACCTCGCATTATCAGGGATAAGTCTAAATATTTTGTATTTTGAAAAAAATGTCAGCAAGATACGTTAATTTTTAATCTACACAGTGAGAAAATCATTGAAGTGGGCCATTGTAATGTGTTTATGAAAATTAAACATCTTTATTGTTTGCCAGGATAAAGGCAGGATATTTCAGAAAATTCTATATGTATAATTAAATTGCATAATAAATATTTCAGATCAGATATAGAAGTTGTTTTATAGTTTTCAAAATTTTAATATTAATGGTATTAACATTTAGAGTAAGCTAAATTAACAGCAACTACTACCCTTTTATAAACATTGAACCACAGTTTGGCATAACTAAAAATATTTCACACTCATTAACACACCATACTAACTTGTAAACCCTATCATGTAATATTACTCCAAACTGTCCTTTTTGTTATTGAGTCTTGGAATGGGTGTGTATATCCAAAGATTCAAAAAAATATATGGTATCTGGTATTTGCCGGGATATTGCAGAAAGGCAGGATATTTCAGAAAATTCTATGTATATATAATTAAATTGCATAATAAATATTTCAGATCAGATATAGAAGTTGTTTTATAGTTTTCAAAATTTTAATATTAATGGTATTAACATTTAGAGTAAGCTAAATTAACAGCAACTACTACCCTTTTATAAACATTGAACCACAGTTTGGCATAACTAAAAATATTTCACACTCATTAACACACCATACTAACTTGTAAACCCTATCATGTAATATTACTCCAAACTGTCCTTTTTGTTATTGAGTCTTGGAATGGGTGTGTATATCCAAAGATTCAAAAAAATATATGGTATCTGGTGTTTGCCGGGATATTGCAGAAAGGCAGGATATTTCAGAAAATTCTATGTATATATAATTAAATTGCATAATAAATATTTCAGATCAGATATAGAAGTTCTATAGTTTTCAAAATTTTAATGGTAATAGTATAAACATTTATTTAGATGCAGCTGAGTCAACAGCAGGCAACTCTTACCCTTCTAAGGACATTGAACCACAGTTCGGCACTACTAAAAAAATTGCACACTAACACCCCATACTAACTTGTAAACCCTACCATGTGAATATTAATCCAAACTGTTCTTTTTGTTATTGAGTGAATCTAAAATTCAGATAAAATTTTCTTGAGATTTTTGTTTTCTGATGCATCCTGTTCCACAAGGTTTATAAGTGGGAAACTACTACTACTAATGTACTCTTTTATTTGACCCAACCATTAATATAACAGAAATGGTATCTTCGATACATAAGGCATTGTTCTCTGGAATTTAAAACTACATGTCGGCGCTAATATTTTTACTTCCAACTAAATTCTGAGAATTTGTGAAATGTGTTCTTCCTCATTCTATTCTATTGAAAATGAAGATAGTATTTGGGATATTGCTGTTGTGCCAATACAAATACAATCATGTCTGAGATTAGGACAAACAGTGTAAATTTTTTAAAGCTTACTATGGCTCCATTTAATTATTTATAAATATAATAATAATAATAATAATAGGTTAAAGTCAGCTTTATTCAAGCTAACAAAAACAATTAATTATTAATTCGCTGCTTTTTTTTACAGTACTAGACATTTAGAAAATGAAGAAGACCCTTTGGCCATTCAACCTGCTACAGAAATTGTAAGTTTTTATTACCAGTATTTAATTTTTTAGACCCCTGCAGAGGGGGTGCAGACTAGCTGCATCTATTGAGAGGATTTAGACGTCCCTCGCTGTTCCCAAGTCTAACACACATTTACACTTACAACACTACACTTACGACTTTAACACTTTACATTCACACGTAAATTAGGGAGGCAATAATAGCCTCAATGTGTTTTTGCCTTAAAATAAATAAGTTTCTAGATAATATATAATATTAGTATGTAGATATTGTCAGGTTACTTAGTTAGTGTTTGACAATGACATACATTCTACTACCAATGCTAATTTTATCTTGCTTTAGACTGTTTTCGCCTAAACAACATAAGAACTGAGTTACACATCCGAGTTCCGTTTACTAACACCAAAACAATCCCAATACTTTTCTCCCGGCTTGAAAAGAGCCATAGTCAGCGAAACCTAATTCACTGCCATCAACCAAAACTCACTTCCAATTGGTTAACAGTGCATGCGTATCTATACTACGCTAGACTAATATACTACTGCCAGCGCATCACATTACATCTCCTGTACACGAAAGCTTCATTCTTCTTCTCTTCATCTCATTGAAAGTGTACTATTATGCTGCCCCTGGCTAATCAACCAACAGACTATTTGTGACTTTGTTTAAAGCAGCCTCATGTTTGGCCAAAATGAGAGAAAGACGTTACGATAGACCATTGCCTTGCCTAAAGAAAGACACCTTCACAGATAGACCTACAAACTCTCGACCATGAACTACCTGATGATCAACAAGAGAACTTGCTGCCATGCGGAATTGCCACGCTGAAGCTCTTCACACCAACACAGAAGCTCTTCCCAATATTGGGAAGAACACAGACCATCAAGCACAATATTCAGCTACAAGACTACTCGATTTCAATTACTGCCCTACCAATGCCGAAAAAAGGAGGTCTGTTGACCAGCAGGTACATTGAACCACAGTTCGGCATAACTAAAAATATTTCACTCTTTAACACACCATACTAACTTGTAAACCCTATCATGTGGATATTACTCCAAACTGTTCTTTTCGTTATGAAGTCTTGAATGGGTGTGTATACCAAAAGATTAAAAAAAATGTATGGTATCTGGTTCTTTGCCGGGATATAGCAGAAAGACAGGATATTTCAGAACATATAATTAAATTGCATAATAAATATTTCAGATCAGATGTAGAAGTTCTATAGTTTCTCAAAATTTCATGCAGCTTGCCTCTAGAGTCATCGTGCCTTTGTCTTCATTGTTTTATCTTCCATAGTAGTTGTTGAGAAGAATGCTGGTCTCCCAAGGTTTTGTGTAGACTACTTACGACAATGAGCAGACTGTTGACACTCTTCAATACATTCCAGTCATTCACCAGATCCTAAAAGACATCAGCACCTCAAAGATTTTCACTACAGTTTTTACGGCAGCGGTCATACTACCATTAATATTTCATTTAGTAATTCCCCTCGTATAAATCAACGTCTCCCACGTTGGATTTTGAACAAAGCGAGATGAGAAGAACTTACTAAAAAAAATTGTATCACCAGACGTTGAAAATAATGACAATATAAATATAATAGTGTCTAAATTCATTCTAAATATCCTACAAGTAGCAGAAAAAACCATACCTAAAACTTCCGTACATCCTCTATGTTCACCTGTCCCTTGGTGGATCGAAGAAGGTATTAATTACATCTACGTATAAGAGCTCTGAGGAGATACAACAGAAGCCCGATAAGTGAAAACCTTGAGCAATATAAAGTTCTTTGAGCAAAAGCTCGTAGAATTTTCATATAAAGCAGAAAGGATTCTTGGACTCAATACATTGGAACAATATGTAGAACAACACTTACATCTGTGCTATGGAAGAAACTGCATTCTATTTCTGGCCTGTCCCATCTGTAGGATTGATGGGACTTCAACAGGTGAAAAGATTATTGGTTTCTGACAGTTCCGACATTGTAAAACTTCTAGAGTTATCATTTGCAAGTTTTTCCTCTTCTGCAGCCTATTACACTGCCTTTTTTTAAAACAAAAGCGTATTAGAAACATTGACTTTCACCATCGGTACTTCTGATCATTCTCCTCTAAATAGTCTGTTTACTCTACATGAGCTGGATCTGCACTGTTATCCACCAAGGATTCAGCTCCCGGTCCTGACAACCTTGTTTACTCCATGATTAAAAATCTTTTTTTCTTCTCGAGATATACAATTGTATGTTCAAGGAACATACTGTCACTGTCGATTGGTTAGAAGCTACAGTAATTCCTGTTCTTAAACCAGGTAAAGGTAGAACTGATTCAAATAGTTATCGTTCCATTTCTCTTACCAGCGTGCTATGCAAACTCATAAAGAAAATGGTAAATCATTGTCTTTTTTGGTATTTAGAAATTAATAAATTACTCTCGAAAGAACAGCGCAGTTTTAGGCTTGGATGATCTGCTATTGATCAGTTGGTTGTATTAGAGTCTGCAATCCACAATTCCTTTCTCTTGTGTCAATATTTGTTGCGGTATTCTTTGACGTAGAGAAGGCATACAACATGGTATGGAGGAGAGGAATACTGAATATTTTAAAATCATGGGGTATACAAGGCAGGATTCTTGCTTTCATTAACAACTTTCTTTCTAATAAGTATTTTAGGGTATGTCTTGGAGCTACGGTATCAGATAGATTCTATTTAGAGAATGGTGTTCCACAGGGGAGTGTACTTAGTGTTACCCTAGTTGATGTTGCAATCAATAGCATAACCTCTAATGTGCAGCCCCCTGTCCGATGTTCACTCTTTGTGGACGATTTTGCTACTTATGTAAGGACCAGAAATATGACAACAGCTGAAAGATTGCTTCAGCTGGTAATAAGTAGATTGTAGACATAGACAAGATCTATTCGCTTTAAATTCTCTGCTGCTAAAACTTAGTGTATTGCCTTAAGTCGCCATCGCCAGATCCAAGCTCCATCATTATATCTTGATGGTATACTGCTTTGGACTACTCCATCCATTCGATAGTCTAACAGGAGCATATTATCATTTAAAAAGTTTACGTAATCTTTTCAAATAAATTCCTATTTGCAGGGATGATGTAGGTATTAATTTATACAAATTTATTTTGTTGTGATAGTCTATCTATTCTAACCATTTAATATTTAATTAAATAAAATCACATTATATGTTATTACTATGCATTATTATTTTAAACACACTATGAACAGTAATTTATTTCAAAAGTATTAAAATAGTAGCTATTAACTTCGGTACAGGTTGTACCTGTACTTATAAAAAAATTTAACTATAGCTATCTGCTATTTAAAAGTACTATTTTCTAATCACTATGTGGATGATAATATTTGATAGCAGCAGAATTAGTAGTGGTGGGGTTTAGAGAGTTAGTTGGAGGCTGAAGATAGTTTGAATAATTAAGGAATGGGTGAAATTTGAACTTTCCTTGGAGTTGTTATCCTCTGCAGAACCAGAGGCAATGAGTACCCCAACAAACAGGTGACAGTATGTGGAATGGAGGACTAGGCATCATTTTATGTATATAACATGCCTTAACACGAATATACGCATATTGTGTTCCTCTAGTCCATCTGTTCTATGCTTAAAATAGAGCAGACTTATGAAAAATAAAAACTTTTTCCAGTCATTTTAATATTATCATTATACTCATTACTACTTTCTAAACTGTTAAAAACCCATCTTATGTAGCTACTATTCATCTGAGGGTCATCTGATTACTTTTTTAATATAAACAAATAACAATCTTTCATCCTCTGGATCAATTATATCCAGGAAGCTGTGCTTCCTGGTCAGTTCTAAAAGTTGTATTGACTGCAGATAGGCCTCTTGCAGCTGTCGATGCAGGGATTATGGGAGGAACCCATACTCCCCTATGTCTATGTGGCCTATGAGTTGGAACATTTTATTTTAGGATAATGCTTCTCAAACTATTACTGTTGAAACTGGGAACAGAGGCAAGGCAGGCTCACCTAGCCAAAAAAGTTAGGACGAATACAGTAGACAACATATTATCTACAGGTTATTGAGAAAGTAATTATTTTCATTAATGTTAATATATTAATAAATAATATTACGTGCTGTGTGAGTTAGTAAAAACACAGTGGCTCACAGAGACCGCCACAGAGCATACGGTTAAGATAGATCCAAGATAGCATCGTAGACTGCAATAGCCACAGGTGCTGTCAAGATCCTTTCAAATTATGGCATACAATACCTAAACTAGTTTTATCAGAAAAGTGAAGTAGTGCATACAACAGCGAGTTTAAATAGTATGCCTCTTTATTACAATACTGACCATGTGAGCCTATTTATAAGTAAATCTTCACTTAATGTAAATGTTGGAGGAAGACTGCTGTGAAATAAAAATATAAGAAAAATGTTAATTTTATTTCTAAATTATTGATATAATAACTTATAACCAATTTAATGAATCTTGTAAACTTTAACAAACCAAATGGTCTCTCAGTAATGATCTCTAGTTTGACAGATAAATCAGCAACTATAATTAAGCATGTTATATCATATATAGGCGGCCTTAGATTAAATCTTCCTGTGGGTGCTAATAAATAGAGGCAGGATTTGAACAAGCAAACCCCAATTTTTTTTGTATATTTAGGGCCTTAAGTAGCAGTTTTGAAAATACCAAAACGGAATTGTTTGGCCTGCGATGAACTCTGAATTGGCGATGTTCGTCATTGGTTACAGAAAATTTGTGACTCATTGTTTCAAAACAAATAACTCCATAAACACAACAAAACAGACCACAAAGAATCAGTCTCAGATAGTGTCATGCAAGTCGTACAACATAGGCCTACTTGATTTGTTTAAAGTCAATCGTTCAAATTGCGCTGGTACACAATGAAATACTAATCTAGCTTTTCTACAATGTTGGCTTTTCTAATATCCCGTGTGCAATACAAATTTTCTATGACATTATGAGAAAAAGAAGAATCAGTTCCTATAACCATACTTAAAATGAATGATGATGGGTTTACAAAATAAATTATTTCTTCAGATATAGAAAAAAAAGGAAATTGGTTCAGACAAGTTCAAGAGGACTTAAATGAACTGAACATTAAAGAGATCATTAATAGTAAAATTCACCTTTGGTGGATATTAAAGGATGAAAGCCAAAATCAAAGAGAATGGTGAAGCTTATAGAAGAAATGATAAAGATAACATTGCAGAGAATGAAGGAGTATTGGCCTAACACGCACTGGCGTAATTGATCTAACATACCCCAAAGTGGGTGATTCAGGAGTAGAGGAAAGCTCCCAAAGGCTTTAATTTTTTTAAAAAAATGAAATCTTAGTTTTGGTTTTAACTAAATTATGTATTGTGGATGTCCTGTGGATAATCAGGAGTCTGTTGTATTATCATTTTCTGTTAATATCACACACACACACACACATGCGTGAACAAACATATATTATTCTTTTCTTTGTGAATTATAAGAGTTCATTCACAGCGAATTGTATGTGAGTAGCAGTAGTAGATAGGTCGTTTGAGTGGTATTTCATAAGGCCTTAACAGTCTCCCCCTTCTATTAAATTGACAACCTTTCCAATGCAGTGAAAGAGCTTTACAACATGCTCTTTTCACTACTCTACAATTAAAAATAAATACATTGAATGAAATGAAAATACTTTACCTTAGAACTGGCAAAGGTTTTTTGTCAAAATGCAGGACTATTTTGAAAATGTCATAAAATTGTTAAATAATAACCTAAATATAATTTATTATACATAAATTTGTTCGTAGTAAACCAAGGAATCCGACCCATGTTGCTAAAAGTTTTTATACTTGAAAATAAAAATTTAAAAAGTCCTTTACTAAGTCTATGTAATGTGATTGTGAAAAGTATTTTCAAAATATTCCATGTTACAGCTCATACATTCTACATGTAAAATAACTAAGCTTTCCGACAATACCTTTGTCCTAGTTTGAAGAATAAATAAGTGGTTTGAAGATTAACAGCTGAAGCCAATACAAGCAACAGATATTACAAATAATCTTCATTCATGTTCTATCAAGACAATATCAGTATTGTTTACTGGCTTAAAAGTCGAAAATTCTAAAAGGTTACATGCACACCATTTATATGTTATCAGTTCAGAAAGGGTCAGTAACTGCATATACAGGACATTTATCTGATCTAGTCTTAATATTTATTTGTTGATTTCTACCGAACAAATTCAGTTAAATTTATTTTTAAATTCAGAGTACTTACTAAAACCATCTTTATGTACCTTTTGTTCTGTTTTACCTCAGAAAGTTGAGCCACCATCGATAGAAGAAGAAAACATAGTTCTTACTGATGATGGTCCCAGCACACAAAATGGTGAGTTATATTTGTAACAATTTAAGGCTGTAAACTGTCTTCACTCTTAAAAATGAGGATTTTTCATGCAGAAACTACACTCCTACGGGAGTTAGGCATACATCATTTTCTGTATCTGATAATGGGTTTTCATATAACAACTGATCTATCGCTTTATCATGTGCACCAGCCAAAATACACTGTGCACATTAATGCTCATTATTGTGCACTGTGTAAGTTCATTAAGAATAATAAAACAAAATCTTGGAACAATGAAATATTATAACTGTAAAAACATTAACCTCTATTAGGTTGTAAATTTCAACTTCCAATTAAACTAAGTTATAACATATATTACACTAATATCTCGCACACATTTTGTTTACATATAAGTAAGAAATGCCAAAACATACTTATATTTACAAAACAGTATTAATTTATTAAATTTATAACATACAATGATCAACAACAACATAGCCACAAAGTAAACAAAAGTATAATTTGGGTCAAAGGGGATAAAATAAATATTATTCTAGAATATCTTAGGTATTGAAGAATTTAATTTCATTGTTATAGTTAAAAAAAATGTCCACATTAGAAGCTGTGGTACTGTCACAGTGGATCGGAAGTATTGCTAAGTAACTTAATATTTTTTTATATTTATAAGACTACATAACAAAAGTGTCATCCACATATCTAAGCCATATTTTCAATTTGTATTCAGCAAAGTCAATTACTAACTTCTCAAATTCTTCTATAAAGATATTAAAAAATTTAATAGGGCTGTGTAGACTACCGTTGTCATACACACACACACACACATATATATATATATATATATATATATATATATATATATATATACATATTTATAATTTCACTATATATTTGCACATCTTAATATTTCACTATCATAATCAGCATTAAATCTGATTATAATAGATCAAATTAGATTAGATTAGATTCAAACCTAGAGGAAGGGTTAATACAACCCGATCTACTGACCTATTGTGCAACTAAATCTCTTGAATACTAGTTCAGCCGATTGGTGCCCTTAATAAGTTCCAGCAATATACTGATTAGCTCATTTTACTGAAGATCCCGTGGGTCCCCCTGCATTTTCTCCTTTTTTCTGCACAACCTACACATGGTTTCTCTGTGGTACATACCTATCCTCTTTATGCATCCTCAGACCACAGTACCCTGTAATGAGCACCATTGTGCTCTGACCAAGACATTTGCTGCCCCTTTAAACCCACTATAAGGAACTTTACTTAAGAGGTGCTTACTGTAGAAATGTGCATAGAAATTAACCCATCTTGCCTGGTGTTGATTGTTAATCCATCTATTAATAGCAGACCTGGCCAATGACAGAGAAATCCTGAAAGTTGGATCAGGTCTGATAAGCACAGCTGCAGACCCAGTCCAGCAAGTTAGTCTGCCTCTGTATTACCGTTATGCCCTGGTATCAAATGAAGAGTAATTGATAGAACCCAAAGATAGAGCATTGAGGTTCTTCCGACACTCCCAGACCAGCTTGGACTGAGTTGCAGGACTCGCAAGCGCTTTTATTGCTGCCCGACTATCGGTATAAATATGAATATAAGCAATTTTGAAGGCCCATTTCAAATTTTCCCAAACACAGTCATTAATGGCTATGAATTCAGCTTGGAAAACTGTTGCATGATGTCCCAGGGTAATTACTTACAGTAGATCACATTCTCCCTAATGTCTTCTCTGATACAGAATCTGGTCCTTTCAAAGAAATTTTTATCTTGGGAATATCCAGAAGTCACGGAGCCATGTCGGCAAGAGAAACATTTGCATACACACACACGTGCCATAATTTATTAACTTACATATTGCCACATTAACTAACGTGCCATATTACATAACTTACTATAATAATAATACAATAAATTAACAATGTTTTGCCACAAACAAATTTCAATTTATATTTTATATTTATATATAAAATAAATATAAATTTTATATTTTAAATTATATATATTTTATTTTTATTTTTTTTTTAATATTTTGTATGTTTTATATTTTAAATTGTATGAAACATTTTTTTATTGCTAACATAAACCTTGAGACATTAAATATTATCTCAATATCTTCTAATAGTGGTAACGGTCATTGTTTAATTTCATTTCAGACATTATTTAAATTGGACCTTTAATTTTAAATTGTTATCTAAATATAACTGTCTCTCTTTGTACAGCAAATAGTGAAAAAATAAAAATAAATGATTTTTTTAATATAAATTGGTATCTCGTTAAAATATATTCCATAATACAAGGTACGTCCAGAAAGTAAGTTCCATTTCAATTTCTCTACGCTGCAGTGCTGCGATCATAGTTCCGCACATGCGCGGTAGACACTTTGTATCAAGGAGAAGAAATGTGCGCCATTTTGAGATCGCTGTCAGCCACGTACGCTTTGTTGTGCTTGTTTACAATGTCAGTGTTGATTGAAAATCCCGCCGCTTGTGAAATCAGATCTGTGATTCGTTTTCTGAATGCTAGGAAAGTGAAAGCAATTGAAATTTATCGGCAAATTTGCAAAGTTTACGGACAAAATGCGATGAGTGATTCAATGGTGAGAAGATGGGTCCGACAGTTCAATGAAGGACGTAGTGAAGTGCACGATGAAGAATGAAGTGGACGTCCATCTTTGGTTACAGAAGAACTGGTTTACGCGATTGATGACAAGATCCAGGAAAACCGCAAGTTTACAATTAGTGCTCTCGCTATGGAATTTCCCCAAATCTCACGATCACTAATTCATGAAATTGTTACCGAAAAACTGAAATTTCGTAAACTTTGCTCATGTTGGGTACCAAAGATTCTTACTGAGCAACACAAAACAAACTGGATGGGTAGTGCACTTCAGTTTTTGACTCGTTATGATGAAGGCAGCGAAGAATTTCTGACACAGATAGTCACAGGAGATGAAACTTTGGTTTCTTATCACACCCCTGAAAGTAAGCGGCAATCAATGGAATGGAGGCACACTTCATCCCCAGCAAAGGTTAAGCCGAAACAAATCTTGACATCTCGAAAAATGATGTGGACAGTGTTCTGGGACTGGAAAGGCATCTTACTCGTTGATTTCTTACCGCGTGGTCAAACAATCAAAGCAGATGTTTATTGCAAGACACTTAGGAAATTGTGCCGCACAATACAGAATAAGCGCCGAGGATTTGCTGTCTAAAGGTGTTGTTTTTCTTCATGACAACGCACGACCACACACTGCAAATGTGACGAAAAACCTCCTGCAGGGATTTGGCTGGGACGTGTTTGACCATCCTCCATACAGCCCTGACCTCGCTCCTAGCGACTGTCATCTGTTCTTACATCTCAAGTCTTTCCTTGGTGGTCAACACTTCAACAATGACGAAGAACTGAAAGAAAATGTTTCCAACTGGTTGAAGACACAGGCGGCAAATTTCTATGAAGAAGGTATACAAAAACTTGTGCCACGCTATGACAAATGTGTGCAAAATTTCGGCAGTTATGTGGAAAAGTAGTTTAAGAGTTGTAGAATTTTTTGCAATAAATAATTTTTCTGTATCTGTACACAATGTAATTTTATTACCAAACGGAACTTACTTTCTGGAGGATGTACCTCGTAAAAGCAAAATTAGATAAAAGTATGACTTACAATTTAATTTATTTTCAGATATTCAGCAGATAAATATTAGGAGTAAAGATCCTGCGAAACATTGCCAGGAATATGTACGTCGTAGTTCACAACGACTGAAAACATTCCACAATCTCGACAAGACTACAAAACCACATTTAAATTGTAGTTATTCAGCACTGCTACAGTCTAAAAAAAGTCTAAGCGAACACACAGTACGAAATAAAATTAACACTTCAGATAAACAGAGAAACAATAATAAACACAGAAACACTGGGGATTGCCGTCGTAAAAGTATGTTACTTAATGACACTGATTTTTTATCATGTCCAGTTAACAAACAGAAATCAGCAATATATAAAAACAAATTTAAGTGTACTGTTTGTAATTATGTTGCTCCTCGATTGTATAAGTTCAAATGTCACATGAAAATGCACGCTAGGAAAAAACCATTTAAATGCACAGTATGTTCTCATAGTAGTGCTAGATCAAGTAATTTGAAACAGCATATGAGGGTGCACACAGGAGAAAAACCTTTCAAATGTGCAATATGTCCTTATTCTACCGCTTATTCAAGTTCTCTTAAAGTTCACATGGGAGTGCATACACGAGAAAACCCTTTCAAGTGTACTGTATGTTCTTATTCTACTGTTATACTAAGTAATCTTAAAGTTCACATGAGGGTGCACACACAAGAAAAACCTTTCAAGTGTACTGTATGTTCTTATTCTACTGTTAAACTAAGTAATCTTGAAGTTCACATGAGGGTGCACACACAAGAAAAACCTTTCAAGTGTACTGTATGTTCTTATTCTACTGTTAAACTAAGTAATCTTAAAGTTCACATGAGGATGCACACACAAGAAAAACCTTTTAAATGTACAGTATGTTCTTATTCTGCTACACAATCAGGTAGTCTTAAAGTGCACATGAGTACACATACAGGAGAAAAACCTTTTAAATGTATGGTTTGTTCTTTTTCAACTACTTTATCAGGTAATCTTACAAAGCACATGAGTGTGCACACAAAAGAAAAACTTCTTACTTTTTCTGACCTTTTTAAATGTACAGAATGTTCTTATTCTGTCGCTCATTCAGGTATTTTTGAAGTGCACATGAGTATACATAGAGCAGAAAACCCGTTTAAATGTTCAGTGTGTTCTTATTCTACTGCTAGATTAAACGATTTTACAAAGCACTTGAGGGTGCACACAGGAGAAAACCCGTTTAAATGTTCAGTGTGTTCTTATTCTACTGCTAGATTAAATGATTTTACAAAGCATTTGAGGGTGCACATAGGAGAAAAACTGTTTAAATGTTCAGTGTGTTCTTATTCTACTGATAGATCAACAAATTTTAAAAGGCACTTGATGGTACACACAGGAGAAAAACCTTTTAAATGTACAATTTGTTCTTTTTCAACTGCTGCATCAAGTAATCTTGAGAGGCACATGAGAGTGCACACAAAATAAAAAAACTTTTAAATGTACAGTGTGCCCTTATTCTGCTGCTAATTCAAGTATGCTTAAAGTGCACAAGATGTTTCACACTGGAGTAAAACCATCACATTAGACAGCACACATGAAAATAACCTTTTAAATGTTTACTGGGTCTTTATTCAACTGCTAGATCAAGTAATCTTGAATTGTAAATGAGTATACACACAAGAGAAAAACCTTTTAAATGTACGATATGTTCTTATTCCACTGTAAAAGTAATCTTACAAAACGCATGAGGATGCACACAGGACACAAACAGTTTAAATGTTCAGTGTGATCTTATTGTACTGCTAGATCAAATAATCTTGAAGTGTACATGAATATGCATGGAGAAAAACCTTTTAAATGTACAATATGTTCTTATTCTACCGGAAAAACGAATCTTACAAAACACATGAGGAAGTATACAGGAGAAAAACTGTCTAAACGTTTAGATAATTATAAAGTGTATGTGAGTGTGCACTCAGGAGATAAAACTTCTAAACGTACAGTATGTTCTTATTCTGCTGCTAATTCAAGTAGACTTAAAGTGCACATTGGTGATAATCTTATACTTTTGTAATTTAAACCAATATCACTTTACTCTGTTTATAAAGTCAAGACACTGACCAAATCAAATGTGCTATGTGTATTCGTTCAGCGGCTGGAGACACCTGAACGCACCTTGGGGATCACCCGGTGTTCATTATGTAATTGCACTGGATACGCTTTGTACTTATCATAACAGAAGTAGTTAAGTGTTCATGATATATACTATACTGAACATATTTACTGTGTATTTTGTACTTTATCCTGTTAAACAGTGTATTTATTTTAGTTCATAGCAATGAGTTCATGTTCACAGGAGGTAAAGCTATTGAATGTAGAGTGTTAATCTGCTGCTAATTCAAGTCATGCAAAATGCACATGAGAGTGCACACTGGAGAAACTGCTGTATCAAGTAGTCCTAAGTGCTGGGTGGTCGGGGGGTTCTTATCTTCGCCTTATTAATTTGTGATACTCTTAAGGTACATTTTCTCAATAACCATACAAGATAATAAGAAACTTTTTTTTGTTTCTTACAAACATCCTATTAATAAGAACAAAGCATATTTTCATATATTTTCACATTTTTTTAAATATTGTTTTTATTAAAATTTAATAAAAAATAATTTACTGCTTAATATAAATAAAACTAATTGATATATCAACATTCCCTCTGCTCAAATTAAAATATCTTCTATGGTTTTTAAAAAAATGTACCTAATGTTGGAAAAAACACAATTTCGGAGAATAGCGATTAAAGACTGAAGTCGCAAAATTCAAGTTTATTGTGAGATTGTTAACTAACCTCAGTAGTGAGAAGGGGTATCTGGGTCCTCTTGCTCTTCTAACTCATCCTCAAATCTTCTCTTGGCCAATGAAATACTTTTCCAGCATATTTTTTCATATTTCGGGAAATCCTTCTCCACCTTTTTGATACGAGTTTGATCCCAACTTCATGAACTTTATACAGTTTTTTCTTGAGGCTTCATTTCTTAACTTAGTTAAAAGTTCACACAACAATATTTCCTTTGTTGATGGTTTAAATTGCTTCGTAAACACAAAGTTTCAAAGTAGTTTTCACCACGAATGTTGATTTAGGTATTTTGCACCAAATAATAATATTAAGAGGTTCACACAGATTTTGTGTTCCACCATTCAAGCACCGTTGAAGATGGTCTGGGCTAGTTAAGTGTTTGAAAATAGGCTTAATCTCAGTCATGAAAGTGCTTTTGGTAAATGAAAGTGCTTACTGTTGTCATAAGGTTTTAAAGTAATAATTGATTTTTGATACTTACACCATGTATCGGGGGGCCTTTTGGGTTTTCAAGTGCAGAATCTGATGCCAAAATATTGGAATATTCATCCCATATTACAGTTTTCATTTTTCCTAAACTTGAACAATTTTCTCTAATAGCTTGACGATAGTAATCTTGAATTTTATTTATTGCCACCTTTGTCAAAGTACCATGACCAGTAGTCTTAAAGTGCACTTGTGTGCACTCTGGAGAAAAACTTTTTTTAATTTGTTGTATGTGATTTTTCTGTTATTCTTTGAAGAAGTTTTAAAAGGAACAGAAACAAACGTTTTAAAATGTTTATTTCTTGGCGGTTGTGTTGTGCCAACCGTTCTATTACGTTTGTTAACCAGCGCATAAGAGTGCATACAGGAGTATAATACTACTTCAAACATTCATTAATCTTCATCTCAATCATGTACAGTAGAACTTCGATTAAATAGATGCTGATTAATTTGGCAGCCGCTTAACCAGGATTGGATTTTTGTAAATGCTCCCAAGTTCTATATTGCGACAGTGTTGATAATTTATAAATTTCATCTATGGGCAACAAGAAGAAACATGTTTAATCTGTGAAATTAATGTATTACTTTTTGCTGACTTAAAGAAGTTCTGTTAATGAGGCTTTCTGTACAGAGTAGAGTTAAGAATACAGTTTCAATATATGATGTTCGGAGACATAAGAAAGTAGGTAAATTACAGTTCCCTTCTCTCTACTCTTCCAGTTGATATTAACACTTATAAGAAATTCTTTATAATGTGCCAAAGAAAGATGTAGACGGAATAAGTGCTTTCTATTCTGTAACTACACTCTACCAAAGCAGTAACATTAGTCTGCTGATGCAGATTTTTTTTACATGGCAGTTAAGTTTGATTAGAAAGCAATCAAAAGTAAATTATTCTCAGGAGTAGAGTAATGAGGAAGCAGGATCCTATCAATATTTTAGTTGTTAAGTATTATTAATAGTCTTAAACAATTGATAGTTCTTTTGGCAAACTCTACATGTAACTAGACATGCACATGTCAGTACATGTAAAAAAGTAAAGGAATAAAATAATGACAGACTATTTTAGTTGTACAGTACAGTACATATTAATAACAAAAATTCCTCGTCATTTTAGTGTGATATTTTTTGCATAGTTTTACCAGTCGTTTTACCATGATTTAAGTTATCTTTCTTTTTTTAACTATCCTTCATTTCAGATTTCATTGTTCTTTCTTTCCTTAATTACACCGGATTAATCCGGTAATTAATGATTACAGCAGAACCTCGATTATATATAATCGAGGTTCTGCTGTAATCATAATCTACACATGTGATTACCAGGACATCTTCTACAAATATATTATGTAAAAGAAGAAATACAGTACAGAATTGTATTATTGTGTACAGAAGAAATACCTTTCAAATATCTTATGAGATTATTCTCCATCGTGTTTAAGTAATTTGAAACAGCGCGTGAATGCATACAGAAGAAAAACTAAACATAGGAAAATTTTTTAGATATACAATATGTGATAATAATTTATTTCGTAATAGTTTTAATATAATCTTTGTCATAATGTTATATTTGATTTTAAAATAAAATTTATTTATTTAGAGTTAATTTTATTGTTCTGTTAAGATCCTTGATTTTTTCCCCAGTTTATTCGTAACTATTTTAGGGTTTGAGGTAATATGGTAACCGGAAGTTTGACAGGTGACATACACATTCTCTAGGCAAAACAGATCATCACAGCTGAATAGGGAAAGGAAAGTGGCATCATAGAAACTCAATCTTAGACAAGCGAAATATTCAAAAAATCCATGTATAAATACAACCAAAGAGCATAATAGTGTGTCAAAGAGCTGTCTTACATTTCCTGTTCTGTAACTGGATAACACTAGTATCTGAACTTCCATGGTTTTAGGAGATAGTGATCATAGTGCAACATTCACATGAGCATTTTGTTTAATTGTGTGAGGATGTTAGCAGTTATTAATTCAATTTTTAAAAAATAATGAGAAACAAAAATACATAATATCAATGCATTGCTATGTAAAAGATAAATACCTTCTTTCCAAAATTTAAAAGTAATCCTGATTACTTTACAAATATTTCAGAATTAATATAGAGACATTCGACTACATTTTCAATAAATTGGTCTAATAAAAGTGCTTAAGAATTATATATTAATGATGTAGTTTGGGATTACCAAAATAAATATCTTTTCCTCTTCTATAATTCAAATATATGGGTAGTGCTAAGTACACTTACATATCATTACTGCCCAAAATGATAAAAATAAATGAAATAGTCACCTTAAGAATTTTTGCAGTGGTTCCAATGGCTTTTCGAAAGCAACAGATTAATTATATTCGAAGACTACCTTTTTTGGTGTCTTTTAATCGTGTCACAGCAGTTTACCATTTAATTTTATTTGACTAAGCAAAGGAAAGTTGCAGGGGACAAAATCTGGAGAATAGCTATGGCGTTGACTGATGTCTTGTTTTGTTTAAAGTGAAATGTATTGATGTGTAGAATTCCTTACCTGTACAATTCTGGTCTTTTTCATTGTTCATTGCTCTCCAGCACTTCACAGTAAAAGTCAGTGTTGACTGTGTAAGACCATGTGGGCAGTTAGTTTAAATATCTGGTAAAAGAATGAATTCCCTGCGAACTGTGAGTCCAACTTATAAGAAAAAAAATAAAAGCACTTTGTTCTATCTCTGTCTGGTCAAACCTCATTTTGTCTTGAAAACTACAGGTTCAATGATTGTTGTTTCTGGATTATAGTCGAAAACCAAATTTCATTTGATACAAATCCTAAAGATGAAATTAGTATTATTGTTCACTGCCCACACCGACCAGCTACTACTTTTAATGAAAAGTCAAAAACTGGGAGACACATTTTAAAGCACCTGACCAAGTCTAAATTAACAGTCAACATTTCTGTACAAATACCTCCTCCCATTTTCTCAAAAAGACCCAAGTGGCACTGACATGATGAATTATTTCGCAGCCGATTTTATGAATGATTTTTTCCACGTACTCAGGTGATTGTTGTTTTTGCTACTAATAGTTGAAATGTAAAAACAGCAAAATAAAACACTTTCAAGATTTTTATTTTATATATTTACCCAATACATTTTAATTAGTTAATTACATAGGAGTATGCATTTATTTACGTATACTGTGCCTGTTATATAATAATCATGATAAGCAACCATCCTCATTTTTATTTTGTGAAATCAATCATTCTACAAGTGTTGTGGTAATTTTCTAGTTTTCATTAATGCTTTAAAGAATTCTACAGACTTCTTTGCACGTCTGGGCCTGTCTGGTTTTGTAAAATCCACGTAGTACAAGCCAAACCGTTCACTGAAAATCAGATCAAATGTTACATTTAATGAAAATATAACTATAAATGTTTTCTTAAATATACTAAAAAAAATGTAATAAACAAGGGTGTAAATTGGCTTCTGTTTTGATTAAAGTTTGGTCTTGTTATTTTCATTTTGCTTTTTTTGGCAGAGGCTGCTGATGGACTTAACCATCCAATTGTATCATTAGCTCATAATACACTCATCCCATGTACTCGAGACATACACGCATTACACTACACTTAGCTTGACTAACGACCCATGCTAATGGAGTGAACAACTCCGGCCTAATATCAAACAAGAGTCCTGGGATATCTGGCAACCTCCCAGTGTACCTCAGTATGGGTGGACTTTATTTCCCTAGCTATTCATGTGACTACCATGAGTAATAATGTAAAATGGAATAAGTAGAATTTCACAGCACAAAAAAAGTTGGCCAAAAAGAGCAAACATCCATGATGATAAGGATCAAGAGAAAATTGTAAAGGAATTTGAAAGCCAGGAGAGAAGTTTGGGAAATTAGCGTGTATATTTTTCAGTGTTATTAAGCGAAACTCAGTTCCTGTGTTGTATCACACATTAATTATAGTGGAATCATGATTTTGTGAAATGATTTGTAAATGTAATGTATTAGTCATTTCAAATGTGGTGTAAAGAAGAACTGTTTCTTCAGACATGTTTTAATTTCAAAATTTGGACTTGTGCAGAAGTTTTGCTACTATTAGTATCCCAACCATATATAAATTTGTTGCAAATTTTTCTTTCAATAATGTCTTTATACCTGTTGGGCTAATACTTATAATGAACTACCTGCAGTGTAGATTGTATGAGTAAGCTACTGCCATTTGTTATGGTTTTTTCATAATTTTAATTAGACGTACTTTATAATAACAATTGAAACCACAAATAATTATTTCATGAACGATTGTGGGAATAATTGTAACTTCATAGCGAACAATTGTGAATGCAAAATCAATCATGTTTCAGATATTTTGTTCTATTGGTCAGGACAGAGTAGTACGGATTACTATCAGGTTTTAGTTTATTCTCTTAGTTATTGTATGTAATATTTTCAATATGTGATCTGTAAACCCCTTTGGTCCAGGGTATTTTGTGCTCTTGAACTAACACTAAAATAGAAATAAAAGCTTCATTGTTATATAAAGTTACTTCTGGAAATTTGATTCCTGCGAGAAGAAATAATGCATTATTTCAGTTATCATTGTCACCTTTTCCTAATAGAAGTGACTTATACTCTTTGCTTATTTAATGTTTAAGAACTGTTTAATTTTAGCTGTAGTTATAATTTTTCATGAAATACTGGTAGCCGGGGGATAATAACCATTTTTTTGCCAAAGTAATAATAGCTATTTGTTTACTTACGAATATCCTTTCATCCATTCAAAATTGTCGAGTATGCTCCAAACTGTGTAACCAATCACATTGCATTTGTCTTCATGAATCGCTGTTGCCATCTGAACTAGATTTTCCTGCAGATTATTTAAAATTATTGTTATTTCAAACCAAAAACAGTCCTGGACTATATTTTTATTTTTTAAAATAAATTATAGAGGTAATTATAACTTTGTACAAGAATATTTTGTGTGGAACATGAAACTAACCTATGTTTTAAAAAAAAAAATTGTTGTCTTACACTTTAAAAATAATTTATTTCACCATCATAATCTCCATATATTGGCATTTTAAATTTTCAAATTATATTGAAAATACAAAAATGACTGTGATTGCTGTCAGGTTAATGTTCAGTGGAAACTTCAAATAATTTATGCTGATTAAATAGTGCTGATTGTTTAATAACACCCTGAACTAGATTATGATGGTGTATTATTAAAAGGGTGTTTAATAATACCCTTTTAAACAGTGTGGTGTAATTTAGTTATTGAAATTGTGGGGTCAAATCTGACCCCATATTTTGTATTCTATAAGGATACATTGCAAACATTGTTGTTGGGTTGCCAGGATTCCTTTGCTAAGGTTGGCAATGAGTGTTGATCAGAAAATTGGCTAAGGTCTGAGTGAGGACAAATACGCCCAGCTGGCCGAGGAGCTCCGCATGAAGGGTTACAAAGTAACCCTAGATGCCCTAGTTGTTGGAGCACTCGGGTACTGGGACAAAAAGAACGAGGCGGGTATCCGGCGGCTGAGGATATCGCCTCGTTATGCGACGCCTTATGGTGTCAGACACCATTCGCTGTTCGCGTGACATATACGTGACCCACGTCACTGGTCATCAGCAGTGGTAGTCTGCTGGGTCGATCATTAAGTTTTTTTTTTTTCCCATTTTTTAAATTCTTGAGTATTATTTTTTTTTTTTATTGGGTTGGGTGGGGCGTGCACTGACTATTTTTTGTTTACTTCTTTGTATAATTTTTATTATTTTCCTAACATTGTTATATTTTATTGTATTTATATTTTTGTGAATGTGTTAGAATGGTCAGTGCATGTTTTTAAATATAATTTTTACACCTTTTTTTTATATGTGTTAATTAGATTTTAAGTACTTTGGCTAGACCAGAATGTGCTAATTTTAAGTTTTTTTTTATCTTGTTATCCACCTTTATTGCCATTTTATATAAGTGAACTTTGTTTTGTGTACTTTTAACCAGCATATGAACTATTTGATCTATTGTACCTGATATGACTTTTTTTTAGTTCTAAAGACTATGTTACATTCCAGCTGTTATAAACTATCTCTGTAATTACTGTATATTTGTAAAATATTATTTGGAATAAATGAAACCTGGAATCGTTCAAGCACACTGGTTGGTTGCTCAATACCAGAAATGTAGTTTTCATCAAAGTCACTGTTATCATCTCCAATATCTGAGTTTATATTACGATTACTTTCTTCTAGAGGTACATTAGTAAAATCAGAAGCAGTGACATTATCTGATAACTCTGCATGTAATGTGTGATCAACATTCTGGTCATGTAATCTTTCCATCATATTAAGAGTATTATTAATTTACAAATAACAATACATAATACACAATAAAAACATATATCCTATATTGTCACTTTAAAAGAAATAAGAACTGAAAATTTTTTTATACAATAGTAATCACAACCCATCTCACTGTACAAGCTTATAACTATAAACAATAATGACACAACAGCACCTACCTTTAGAACAGCATGGCAAGTAGAATACACATTGTCTACCACACTACTATTATCTAGGTGATGTATTTGTCTAGTGAGATAGATTGATAGTTAGACAGAATATGTATAGTGAGGTAGATAGATTGTGAGATAGATAGATAGTGAGATAGATAGATAGAGATAAATAGATAGTGAGATAGGTAGATAGATAATGGGATAGATAGATTGTGAAATAGATTGATAGTTACATAGATAAATAGAGGAGATAGATTGTGAGACAAATAGACATTGAAATATATAAATGACAAGATGAATAGATAGTGAGATAGGTAGATAGATTATGAAAAAGGTTGATAGTAGATAGATAGATTGTGAGACAGATAGATAGTGAGATATATAAATAGTGAGATAGGTAGATATATTATGAAATAGTTTGATAGTGAGATAGATAGACAGTAATTAAATAGTAACATTAAATACCCAGTACCGACCCACAGTCTCTCTGGAAAACACACTACACACTTGCAGCCTGCTTTCAAAACCACCTTTAAGTCTGTTACAGTTTCGATTTCACATGTTTTTAAATTAATATATACAAATAAAACATTCTAACTATTTTTGTTAAAGACACAAATCATTGTACTTTGAAACTAAAGATAAAAACTTTGCTTTTTACAATGTAGACTTTATACTTAAGTTATTTGAGTGAAATTTTTTCCTATTATCTTAACAAATTTAACCAACGTAAATATCAGTAATGATTAATAAGTATAATGATTATTATTAAAATATGTTTTTATAACAAAATGATTTTTTAAATAAAAGTAAACTACTTTCTGTGCAAATAAGTGTAAAGAATAAAATTAAAAAAACATGATTATAAAATTTGTTTAAAATTTGGAATTTTCTATTACCTTCAGAATGTTTAAACCTTTTATTTTAACAAATTTATTAAAAACACAAAAAATTTAATTAATTATAAAAAAATCAAAATTATGACACTAAATTCCAAAATTACTTTAAGTACTTCTTTTCAGATTTAGGCGTTTTCACTTCAAATAATGCAGCATTAAGTACTTACATATAATACTGTATGGAATGTAATACACAACTAAACAAATTCACCAACTGAAGAAATAATTACTGAAGTTTAGACAGTTTTTTCAACTTCTTCTTTCCTGTACCGTTGTTTTTATCTCAGTATGCTAGTCTTTTTGTGATTCCTTTTTTTAAAACTTCTTTATAATAAATGTTCTTGTACAAACATAATATACATTTTATAATTGTTTCACTAGGAAGCATATTCTTCTACTCCTTTCAAGGTGGTTTCTCAACTCATCTTTAATGTACTAGAGTGCTTTTATTAAAATGCATGTTAAAATGACAGCTTTTTATGTATATCATCAGAATCCCAGCAATTACATTTGCCATTTACAATGAATTTTTGTTGGCATGTTGAAAAATGGACATATATATTTCTTATTTTTTCTAAGTACACACTTTCAATTCTATTTAAAACTAATTTAGGGTATTTACGAGGGTGGTCTGAAAAGTCTCTGACCTAACAAAGATACAAGATATTTTTTCAACAATTTTTTTTTATTTTTCAACATAGTCTCCTTGTACCTCTACACACTTCTCCCAGCAATGCTCCCATCTCTGTAACCCGTCCAAATAGTACTCAGTGTTTTTCTCTGCAAAATAATTGTTCACGAAGGTCTCTTCATTTTATGGAAATCTCTGTCCTCCGAGCACAATTTTTAGATGAGGGAACAAAATAAGTCACTTGGGGCTAGATCTGGTGAGTAAGGTGGATGGTCAAGCAGTTCAAACCGTAATTCATGGATTTTCGCCATGGCAACCGCTGAGGTGTAAGACGGTGTGTTGTCTTGATGAAACAGGATTTTCTTTTTCTGCAAATGTGGCCGTTTTTCCGCAAGTTCTGACTTCAGCTTGTCAAGTAATAATACGTAGTATACTCCTGTAATGGTTTTTCCTTTTTGAAGATAGTCAATTAAAATAACACCATGACTATCCCAAAAAACAGTCGCCATCACTTTCCCAACAGAGCATTGGATATGTTCATTCAAACACGTTTTTATTGGTCTAATTGGATATGTTCATTCGAACACGTTTTGGTCTAACATGAGCGAGCGCACCAAACGCGCGCGGACAGCTTTCTCATGTCTAAATGTTGATTTAATATGTGACAAACACGTTCTTTTGACATGTTCATAACGTCTGCTATCTCTCTCACTTTAATTCGGCGGTCATCTAGCACTATTTGGTGAATTTTGGCGATGTTTTCATCGGTAGTTGCAGTTTTTGGACGTCCCGAACGTTCATCGTCTCCCAAGCTCTTACGGCCACGTTTAAATTCAGCTGCCCAAAATTTCACTGTGGTAAATGATGGTGCAGAGTCCCCATACACAGAATCCAACTCATCTTTGATTTGCGTTGGCTTATTGCCTTTCAAAAACAAATATTTAATGACAGCTCGATACTTGATTTTGTCCATTTTCATAAAAATACTCACATCAACTCACTCAAACGATTGTTACATAACAACTGCGCGTCCAAAATGGCTGAAACTTTGGTGAGTAACTGTCAACAGATGAACAACGAAATTCGAGTGCCGCCACCGACGAGTTGGCCACCTACTTTCATGTTGAGGTCGGAAACTTATCAGACCACCCTCGTATATTTTCATCTAAAATGTGAGCATTTTTTTTTTTATTCAATCAACTCCAACTGGGGCACTTAGGTGTGGCTGTGTTTACATTCTTCTTCTATGAAGTGAAAAGAATCAAAATTAGGTGTACCAAATTAATTTTTATTTAAAACTAATGTTAAATATTGTTTTGTTTCTCTTCTGTCTGCTCTTTGCATTTTCTCAATAATGTAAGCACTAGTTGGTGTTTTATGTTTTATATGATAACTTAATGTGAGGCACAGTTTTAGGTTTTAAAATTAGTTTTTAATTCAAATTTAATTAGTAAATCAACTCTCAAATCCTGCTGGCTGTTCATTTCGTTAAAATGGGCAACACAAAAATTGATAACACAAAATTGGTCCGCTCTTTTACATGCAAATATCCACTGTTTCTGCAATAAGTGCTGCTGGAAATATGTGAAAGGACAAATTATAGATTCTTGGGACTATCTTGTATGGATATAACACCTACAAACTACACAACAATGGCATCATTGTTATGAATAGCACACATGCTTTTAATGTTCAATAGCACACATCAAAACATAAAGTAGAAAAAATGAACTACATTGTATGTCACAGCATCAGCTGAACATAGACAATGGATCACAATGGCAACAGACTCAGTTGTGTACTGTGCATAGGCCAGTTGGTCCTTACTGTATATTCTACTTACCACATAGAACAGCCTCAAGAACACTGAGGACATGTAGACTGGTGGTGCTCTAACTGCTTTCTGCAGTGGAAAGAAATTTTTGCAACTAAAAATGGTTGGAGACATATTTTGATCCCATCATAATACTCATAAAGTGCACAGAAATTATATAAAAATACTACTAAAATAGCTATGAAAAAAAAGACTAAAAAGTTTTTAAAAATGAATTGAGAATGAAAAAGTTATGACTTTTTAATGTTTAAAATTGCTACCATTTTGAAAAAGTAAATGGTTTTTATTGGGTGATGAACTTGTCTAAGCTACACCCAAAATTGATTTTTATGTCAAGTAAGTTTGAACCAAATGGAACCAAAATTTAAAACTAGAGTGCTAACACACAAATTGCAATGCCTACTCAAAACAGGATCTAGAAATCAAATTCCTGACTTGCTATGATAGAGGCTCATGACAAAGAAAATTTGCTATTTAATTCTCAAATTATACTGAATATTGAATGTACCCAGTGCATTTCAAACATACAGTACTTACATATAAAAACTGGATGCGGTCTGAATCATCCGTTATGTTGTTTGAGCTGTAACCATTTTCTAATACAAAAATCGGTGGGTTATCATATTCTCGCTGTATCCACTGCAAAATCTTTCGAAAACCCCAAGGTACGACCTAAAATTAAAAAAGAGAAGAATATATATATATAGTTAAAGAGACATGTTTCTAGGAGTGTGTATTGTTTAAATAAATAGTTTACATTTTGTTTAGTAAAAAGTCAACAAAAGGTGTGTTGCTGCTAAAAGATTTTTAAATTGGGTTCACTTTTGAAATAATTAGGCCTAAAAAATTTCAATGAGTGTTTGAAAATAATATTCTGTTGACTTTGGATAGCCAGTAATATCTGTTTAATCACATTTCCACTTATAATAAAAGGTGATCTCAACACTTTGAACAAAAAATATGTTGAATCGGCAAAATATTGAACTCTTGATAAATATGAAAAGATCTTTCTTTTTTTCAATATTATACCCATAAAGTAATTTTGTGTTCTCAATTTATCTAAGTCAGAATTTATATTAATTTTTTTTCATTTTTAAATCGTAAATTTATTTAATTTCATATTTATTGCATACTCTTATTTGATTTATGATCAAATTTCAAGAAAAATTTGGTAACCAAGATTTTTGAATGTATTTTCAAACTACATACAAGCTCCTAGGTTCTGTAGTTTTTTTATAAATAGCTTCCAGAAATGATGGATATCAACTCATTAAGTTTTGTTAGGGTGCTCAAGATCATCATTTGTGCTAAATTTAATTAAAAATAATACATTGTTTTAAGTTGTTTTTTCTTATAGCAACAAGCCCCTAAATTGTGAATACTAAGGCTAAAATTCAATCGTACAATAAATATTACTAAAATATGCACATATTTCATAAAATCAGCTTTGAGTTTTCAAAACTGGCTGATTCTCTGAAAGATCCACAGTTAATTTTTTTTACCATATTATAACTTTCTTTCTATATACAAGTATTTATATAGTATGTATTTATTCTATATAGTATGTATTTATTCTATATAGTATGTATTTATACTATATAGAAGAGAAATAAAATCAAACTATGCTCTAATCATAAGCTATAAAAATTATTCTAAATTTTAATTAGTGATAAACCTACCTTCAGCCAATCAGAAGCTCCTGTTGCCCACTTAGGGTCATAGCTAGCAACAACTTCTCTGTCTCGTAACCATGATGGTTCAGGGCCTTCAATCCCAGAAGTAATATATCTGCTAGTGTAATGGTTTATGCCAAAGTAATCAAAACTTCCTGTAATCAAAATGAATCATGAAATGTTTCATTATATACTTCTTGAACAGCACCTGGCATCAAGTAATATAACAAATAAATATGTCTCAAAAATAAATATAGCTAGCCAGCCAGCTTACAATGAGTAAGCTTGATGAGAATCATGTGGAGTGAGTGTCCAGTTAGAGTTTAAATTTCAACTCCTCTCTGTCTGTGACTTCAGTCGTTAATAAACATTAAAAAAATGTGCTGATGATTCACTTCCCTCAACAAACCAGAAGAGTGGGTGACTGAGCAAATCCAAAACAGAACACATAGGTCCTAACAATTTGTCAATTTTTGCTTTTAATGGAAACCATTGAAATGAATGGTGTGTACAGATACAATATTTTTGTTTTGTGTTTGGTGCTTTTAAAATGGATATAGGAGATAATGAGATTACCAATAATGTCATTGTCTAATTATTCTGTCATTTATTTCTCTGTAGTTTGTAGCACAGAGCCAAGCAGCCACTAACCCATAATTCATAAATACAGAATCAGTTTCAAGCTAGTAAAAACCGTAAGAGATCCTGTCATTCCTTTGCAACCCACACAATGTCCGGGTGCACAATAAAACTAAATCTCTAGCATTTAAATCATGCGATACTTGGTGAATTTTTTTAACTTGAGAATGCTAGATGATTTATACTCATCCAGAAGGTATAACCCACTTTTTTATTCATTGAGGGTTCATATTTTCCTTTTATCATTTCTGTAATATGAATAACAGCTACATTTATAATCAGAAGCTTTGCATCAGTGCTAGAACATGATACAAAGTTGGATTCTCTACTGAAGTTTCCCCACAGAGGGGTGCAGACTAGCTGCACCTATTGAGAGGATTTAGACGTCCCTTGCGGTACCCGAGTCTAAAACACACTTACACTTACAACACTATACAACGACTTTAACACTTTACACTCACACTTACATTTAGGGATGTGATAATAGCCTTAAAGTAATTTTGCCTTAAAATAACAGGGGAAAAAATCTACTGAAGTTTCAATTTCCAAATTTAGAATTAAATTGGATGAGAATCTTGAGTCCACAGGTTCAGTTGTGAGAGTTTTGAGGAAAGTATCAAAAACTTCAAATGTTTATGCCAAATAGTTTTCTTATAATAATAACTGATGGGCTTATTATTATGTTCTATTTCCATAGCTTGTACAGGAATAGGTATTTGTACCTTTTTTTATTAATACATACATATAATGTGAGATATTTTAATGTTAATGTCATACATTATTTTTGTTATACATTATTTCAAAAAGTTTTTGAAATATGAGATATTTCAATGAAAATAATTGTGAGATGGAGGCAGTATGTGAAGTGGCCGGCAATGTTCGCTTCCTCAAGAGGACTAAACCTCACTGGTGTGAAGGAAGTTATTAATGTAATAGCTATCCTACAAATGTGATTTTGTTGTAAATAATAACCATTAGTCGATCTTGTAAAGATTGTTTATGAGTATTAAATAAATAAAAAAAAAGAGATATAAATGAGTAATAATATGTGTTGGATGAACCCTGTATGTCGAATTGTAGACACATAATATGGATCTCCGATTACAACAGGGGAAATGTAAAATGGTGAACTCAGGCACTGTCCAAGCATAAAAAACAGGTTAGGAGGTAAAGACGCCAAGAGATATGGTATATGGAAGACCTATAAGTGAGCCATGACTGAGAACAATAATGAAGTAAAAAGAGCAAGACAAGAATCATAAAGGGAAGAAGTTCTACGAAGAAGTCGAGCATACTTCTCACAAAGCAACTCTTTGTGTCTTTGCCTTGAATCCCTTGAACCTAGTGGGGATGCTCATAGGTCCTAATAGGGAGTACAAACAGACTAGAGAAGGTACTGTTGAAGTCTTGGGAAATATTTTCTTGACTCAGATATCAGGAATGCAGGAGAGATCTAAGGTCAAACCATAAATAAAACTAAGACTTACATGATCATAAAACCACAGAGACTCAATTTCTACACTGGTTTGGCTGATAGTGTTGTCTGTTATTTTTTGTGCACGAGACCTTTGTTATTTTCTGTTTATATCAGTTACAATAAAAGCCCACAAATCTGGAACAATCGGGAATTAGGCATTGCTGGACTAACAGAAATGCCGGATTATTGAGAGCCATCAAAAAAAAGCAGTGAACGGAGAGTGAGGCGGAAGTTAAGGAACATTTTACTCAGAGAAAAACCAAAAAAAAAAAACACTTTACTGCTTAGTTTCTGGAACAGAATTTTAAGATTTTATTTTAACTTTGGAATAACTTAATTTTACTGCATTGGCTGAAAATAAGATCTAATGTATTTTTTTTCTTTGAAACATGATTTTTCTTTAAAAATTTGTTTTTAAAACACACAAGTTAAAAGTTCTGCATAGTTGTAAGATTTGCTGTACTAAACAGTACTGTACTAAGCATTACAAAATGGCGAACAGGTCATCACTAATAATGGTGCCTAAATTCTATCGATCACACCTAATTTCCTCATACCCTGTTGATCATGTCACAAATGTATAATACAGTACATATACTAGTCTTAATTTTTTTTAAAAAAAGCCTATGGGTGATGCCGGATTATTGAAAGCTCCGGAGTATAGGGCTTTTACTGTATTCTACTGGTATATTGTTATTCATTGTACACCCCTGGTATGTTATTCCCCATGTACACAAATAATACAATGGGAGAATAACTTATGTAAAACAAAAATAATTGATGCCTCACACATAAAAATAGTGGTCAACCCTATCAATGCCAAACTAATGTAAAAATAAAGCATATGAGGACTACCTCTTATTAAAAATGAACTTATATTTGAAAAGAAACAATTTTACTTTTAAAAAGGCTGATGTTTTAACAATTAAAGAAAAAGGGAGTCATTACTAGATTTCAGGCTAGAAAATTGAGATAGAGGGGAAACCATGTTCAAGTGCATCCAAACAGCAGTTTGCTATTTGTTGTTATTTTGTTTACACACTTTTCAGATATGGTATTTGTCAGCTATTTTGTGTTTTCATTTAGATTTCTTGGTGACTTGTGGTTTCCTGATCACATGCAAGTCTTCGTTTTAATATTGGTTTGACCACTACCCCTGGGATTTGCTCTGAGTTTTTCCTTGGTTTCAAATATTTTAACACATGTCTAGGCATGTAGGCTTATCTTCTAGTTGTATGTTAATTTTTAAGTTAGGACCTTGAAAATTATAGTTGATCTATACCCTCAAAACAATGTGTATTGCTTTATGTACACAAATGAGGCCAAACGTCCAAATAAACTATAAGAATAGCATTCACCAACATGTTATTTACAATATTACCTCTAATCTCTTCGATTTCTTGCTTCGTAAAGCGTGGCAACCTCGAATTAGTTCTTTTTTCTGCTGCACTGTTACGATCGACAATCTGTCTCACTATATCTGGATAGTCACCTTTTTTTGAATAAATAGCATGTGCAAATAATCCAAGCTGAAACGTAGGAAATAATTACGAAACTGTGCAAGAAATGAACAATTTGTAAAAGAATGTACCTAAACTCCAGACAAGTTAGATTATTAATAAAATTAAATATTGTACTGTATAGAAAGTTTTTTTATACTTGTTAATATTAATGTTGTTACAGTGATTTTCCCTAAACTAAAAATGAACAAATGAAAATAAGTGATGCATAATCATTCCACAACATTTTTCACAAGTTGTTACTTTCTCAAAAGGCTAGTCCTGAAGCTAGAAAAAACCAGAAACCATCCAAATTTTTAAATTTTGGATTATTACAACTTACTAAGATTTATTGATCTCGTATGCAGATTTATAGCCTAAGTCAGTGTGGTAAAATTTGAAATAAAGTAAATTTAAGTTTCAAGAGTACCCACAGTAAAACCTCTGTTATACAGACTGATTAATATGCCACCTAGTGGTTCAGATAGGAAATATCCAGATATCAAAGAACGCCATTAAATAAAGCAGCAGTGGTTCAAATAATAGGGTTTGCATTACTCATGGAACCTGCAAAAGTTACTTGTAATACAGTATATTAGTACACCGAGTTGCACTAGAAGATTTAAAGGCACCATAATACAATGCAATTTGTTATTGACTATTGGTTAAGATAAAGAAACATTATAATAATGTTTTGGACACATTTTCATTTTAAAGTACTACAGTAATTAACCTTCCACGTCACTCTTTATTGTGTAAAGTTTTTTTTTCCACTTTTACTGCCATATTTTTCAGTTTCTCGGCCATTTTTCAATTGAAACAAAATTCACTAAAAAACAAATCTCTTCCTATTTACACAACTTTCTGTAACTTCAAATATTACTAATTACATTACTTTTCACCAAACTACTTAATTCAAAAATATGGCTTCTGGATGAATAATTATAACATGCATTAGTAATCGCCAAACTACTGTAACTAACGGGAAAGAAGATATTTACCTGTTTAAAAAAGTAAATCAGATAGAAGTGTAAAATAGTGCCTTCACTCATTACTAATCAACACAAAAACATGTTTTAGTAATACTCTGCTTAGAAATCTAAAAAAATAATAAATCAGTCTAGATATTGGTGGGTTTGGATATCAAAGGGCCAGAAGTGAGAGGTTGTACTATACCATATATTATAATAATAATAACATCAGAAAGTGAATAGTTTTTAAGATTTATTGTGTTTTAGGGCTGGTTATGATGTTGAATTTTGCAGGACGTATGTTGTGAAGAATAAGTTTATATTGATATATAACAGTATGTTTTGTGTGTGGCAAGTTTCATCATATTAAATTAATTATAATTAAAAATTACTTTTTTCTGCCGAAATCGAATCAAAGACCTTGCGTGTGTGAAGCACAAAATGTGATAACCACTACACTACAGAAACTACGAAGAAGTGTAACCGATTTAAGTACATGAAATGAAGTTTTATTATAATTTTCGTAGTTATATTAAAAGATCTGTTGTTTTATGTTGATTCATAATGATCAGCTGATTTTATTAAGTTAATAAACAGCTGACAGGCTATAATAAGTTTTAGATTATGTTGTTAAAAACTAGCTATGTTAATTTGTCATGTTTTTGAACAAATTATCATAATTAAAATGAAAAAAGGAAGAGAAAACATGATACATAATTTTTATTTTTAGTTCAGTAACAGAAATTTCTTTTTTTAAAGTTTTACTTTGGATCTATAAATTTCTTTTATTTAAATTGTGACACTGAATTAAGTCATAAATATTTTTAATATTATATGATTACAAACAAAAGTATGATTATTTTACTGTCTATTTGACTAGCGATAGTTTCTAATCTGCCTACTCACTAAAAATTTGTTAAAATTGTAATTAAGAATTATAGATTTTGATAGGCATAATGAATTAAAATTTATGTAATTACCTTTCATAGGCTTACCTCAAATTGTGCTGCTCTCTCACATGCTTCCTTATCTTCAACTGAATCAGTTAAAGGCTCCCAATACATTGCGCTGAAGGTCATGCCCACTTTTCCTGAACATATTTTTTTAAAATTGTGTTGTTCATATTTTATAAACAAGGGCTATTTTTTTCCAAGGTCCGATCGGTCACAAAATAAAAACCACAGTAAAAATCAAAAATTAATTACTTGTAAGAAGTACTTACATAATTACGCTACTTTTCTACATAGTCGCCACTCAGATTTAGACATTTATCATAGCGTGGTACCAACTTCCCAATACCCTCATTGTAGAACGTAGCCACTTGTGTTTTCAGCCATGTTTGTATGCTGGTCTGCAGCTCAATGTCTGTGCCAAAATGTTGTCCTCCTAACCAGCGTTTCATGTGAGCAAACAGGTGAAAATCAGATGGAGTCAAGTCCGGGCTGTATGGTGGATGACCAAACACTTTCCATTGAAAAGACTGTAGGAGCGTCCTTGTTGAAGCTGCAGTGTGCGGCCGAGCATTGTCGTGGAGAATGACAATGCCTGATGACAACATTCCTCTCCGCTTATTCTGAATTGCCCTTCGTAGACGTTGAAGAGTCACGCTGTATGAGGCTGCTGTAATGGTTGTGCCACGTTCCATGAATTCCACCAAGAGAACTCCATTTCGGTCTCAGAACACAGTAGCCATGCACTTTCTTTTGGAGAAGGTTCGCTTAAACTTCTTTGGTTTACTGGGAGAGTGAGAATGCATCCATTGTTTGGATTGTTCTTTTGTTTCTTCAGTTTCGTAATGGACCCATGTCTCGTCCCCTTTGACAATTTTGTTCAACAAAGTTTCTCCTTCACTGTGGTAATGCTGGAGAAACGTTAGGGAGGCTTCCATTCTCTGTGTTTTGTGATGGTCAGACAGCATTTTGGGAACCCATCTTGTGCACAGTTTGTGGTACACAGTACTTATTCGTCGATGAATTTCGGCTGCATTACACCTCTCATCCTGAAGAAATCGAATTACCGCATGAACTTCACACTTGGCGGGAGATGCTATTGTTGTAGATATGTTTACGTCCTACCTACATGAACACAACTAAATGGAAGTGACGCGACACGATTGACAGCCATACTAGAGACACTGCGCAACACATCTGCGCACAGGTTCATCCGATTTTTAAGCGAGGTTTTATTTCATGACCGATCAGACCTTGAAAAAAAATAGCCCTCATATTTATATTGAGAAAAAATTAATTTATTAATCAAATAATAACTCTTTGGTTTATTTAAACAAAATAAAGAGTCAACTAGCAACATATTTCACAGATACAATATAATTTTTAAATTAAAATTTTACTTTATCTTCACCCTACAGACCTAAACAAGGTGTTTAAGTACAATCATAGCTGTACTGTACAAAACAAAATCAACATATTTCGGATATATGGGAGTTGTTATTTTCTTCATTGTGGAGGAACCCAAGATGGGCTATGCTGGTGAGACAAAAATTGCAACAACTAGGTTATTTTTAATCCGATTCAAAAAACTAAGGTATCACTAGATTTTCCATAACATTTCCTAAATAAAGTTATTCTTATTGGTTTTTTTTTACAAAATGGCTTGTTCTGGAGTTAAGTTAAAATTTTCTAAATCGCTGCCATTTAAAAATTCCCACAGTAATTTTCAACCATGTTTTTTTTATTGGTAGACAGCATTAATATAAATACTTGGCCAAAGGTTAGTTAAAAGTCGATTCAGTAGTTTTTCAAATATGAATTTTGTAGTAAAAAACACATACAGAAAAAATTAAGCATCAGAGACGCCTCATGTTTATTTTGTAAATTATGTTTGTCTTGACATGATTTATGTGTATTTATATGTATGTACACACACACACACACACACACACACACACACACACACACACACACACACGCACATGCATGCACACACGCACGCACACGCACACACACACACACACACACACACACACACACACACACACACACACACACACACACACACACACACACACACACACACACACACACACACACACACACACACACACACACACACACACACACACACACACACACACACACACACACACACACACACACACACACACACACACACACACACACACACACAGTGTATGCAAAGTGGTTCTTCCTAAGTAAGTGAATTATAAAATAATAATTTTACCTGAAATAGAAATATTAAGAAATGAAAATAAAATGAGAGAAGCCTATACTTCCTCATCGACTGTTATTTTCTCAAAAATCCAATTTCAAAACTATTGGAAAAAACATCTGAAAACGTTAAATCTTTAAAATTAGTTCATTTACTAATTAGTTCATTAGTTCTTTACTGAAATTTTGATCATGTATGAAGACTTACAACTTAAATCAGTTTATCAAAGTATCAAATTAACTAAATTTATGGTTCTTGAATCCAGATTAATGTGGCACTTAGAGGTCCTGGTATCAGAGAATGGTATTAATGGTGTTAACTCTCCACATTTAGAAATCATTGGAAGTTCAATAGGTTTGAGATAAAATTAAATCAATACAAGATCTAATCAACATTTTTTTAATTTTCATCACAATATACGAGGTGTGTTCAGAAAGTAACGAGAATTTTTAAATTTCGTGGTCTTGGAGAGCCCAATTGTCAAACATTTTTTTTTATTATGTTGGCATACATGCCCTTGAAGTATGGTAAAACTTTCAGCTGTTTTTATTGTTGACTTTGTCTGTGACAGCCACTAAGGTTAGACGTGCTCGGTTTTATTAGATCGACGACTTTCGTTTGTTAAAAGAAATGGATCAAAGAATGTGTATCAAATTTTGTGTAAAAAATGTAATAAAGTGTAACAAAGTGTATGAAATGTTAACAAAGGCCTATGGTGAGTCTGCTATGAGTAAGCAAGAGTTTACGAGTGGTATAAGCATTTCCAAGAAGGCCGTGAAGATGTTGAAGATGACGAACGCCCTGGACATCCCAGAACATCAACAATCGATGAAAACGTGGGAAAAGTGAAAGAAATGGTTATGAACAATCACCGAATCACAATTAGAGAGGTCGCTGATGATGTTGGCATATCGATTGGATCATGTCATGACATTGTTTCCAATGTTTTGTGTATGAAATGCGTGGCAGCGAAATTCGTTCCAAAACTGTTGAATTTTGAACAAAAACAGCGGCAAATGGAAGTTGCTCAGGAGTCACTAAATGAAGTCAACGACGATGCAGAATTACTGAAACATATTATAACAGGTGACGAAACATGGGTTTACGGATATGACATAGAAACTAAGGCTCAATCATCCCAGTGGAGGCATTCTGGCTCGCCAAGACCGATAAAGGCTTAACAAGTGCGGTCGAACGTGAAGGTTATGCTCACTGTGTTCTTCGATATTAATGGCATAGTGCATCATGAATTCCTGCCACCAGGTGAAACGGTCAATAAGGATTAATACCTACAAGTTCAACGCGGTTTGCATGAAGTAATCTGGAAAAAATGCCCGAATCTGTGGAAAAACAATTCATGGCTTTTGCACCACGATAATGCACCAGTTCACTCTCCATTTCCTGTTCGTGAATTTTTGGCCAAAAACAGTACTGTAATGATGCCCCAACCTCCATGTTCGCCAGATATGGCTCCGTGTGACTTTTTCCTATTTTCAAAAATAAAGAGAACCTTAAAGGGCTGTAGATGACATGTAGATGATGGCTGTAAATGAGATGAACGTTTTACAGCTGTAGATGACATTAAAAGCGCATCGCTGAAAGTACTAAATGCTATATCAAAGATCACGTTTGAGAAGTGTTTTGAGGATTGGAAGAAGCGCTAGCGCAAGTGCATAATCTCCAATGGTGACTATTTTGAAGGCAACAACATCAATGTAGAAGAATAAATACATATTTTGTTCAAAAAATTAAAATTCTCGTTACTTTCTGAACACACCTTGTATAACAAATAAATGCTTTTTTAAATAAATTTTATGCTCCTTAATTATGTACATTATCACCATATGTACATAATTTTTTATCACCATATGTTTCTTTACTATTGCATACATCTACAGATTCAAGCTGGTAGAGCCACCCCAAAGAAAATTAAATGTGATTAGAACTTTTACTTATTATTCACTGAAAATCAAGGCTGTATTATTTAAGTTTCCAGGTTAAAAGCACTGATGTACTTCTTTAACCAGGTAATACAGTATACAGTATTTACTGAATTTCACTTGCTCATAAATAAAAATGTTTCTATAATTATTCAAGAGCAAATAAATTACCTTTCTGTGTTTGCCGAAATTCCTTGTCATACACATGATAAGCCTTAGCATGTGCTCTGATAAGGTTGTGGGCTGTTAGATAATCCCCAACTCCTTGTAGACTCGATAACATTGGAGCATGTATAAAGTCACCAGTGCCCCCATAGCCTCTTGTTACTTCTTGAGGCTCGTTTATTGTAACCCACCATTTTACCTAAATCATATAAGAGTGTAATTAAACAAATTGAGTATTCACTAATCTAAAATATCACAAGATATAGGAATAAAATGAAATTTGACAAACATTTTTATACAAAAAAAACTTTTTGTCAAGCAAAAACATGATTATTTTTCTAAAACCATTTCATTGACTTGAAAAAGTTGTGCAATTTTGTGACAAATACAACCATAAAAGAATTTTTTGTGTATTAAATAATGTTAGCTTGGAAACTGACATAGTTAAGTTGGTTTCTGAGAAATTTTTTGAGTGAATATAATGTTTTTCACCGCAGTCAGAGGCTCCGACAATGAGTGAGGGGATATATAGGCCTAGAGGGGGCATTGCAACAAATTGTATAGATTTTATTTTACTTGATGTTTCTGGATATCATGTTTAATACTTTTAAAACCTTTGATAAGCCTGATATAAACAATTTTAATTATACCTTTTAACATTTTCTATTAAAGTGTCTTCATTTCTTTTTTAATTTTATGATTTTATATTCCTAGGAATTCAAATGGCAATAAATTCATAAATGTCGTCCTGCTTTTCATTATTTACAACATTAGAGGATAAATGTTCAGGGTAAGGTGCAGGTTAAATAGGGAAATTATTGATTGGTAATATTGTGGTTATGTAGGAGCTAATAATTTTGTAAGTTGTGTGTACAAAAGGAATTTAGGATTTTTGTTTTTTTTACATTAAACTTATTATCAGCATTTAATGGAAAAACCTCAGCAGATTTTTGGCCTGTTAATGGCAGATAATTGGCTTTATTACGGCAGGTAAGGGCTTGTTAATAGCTTTAAAATTATTGGATACATGGAAATATACTGTTAAACATATACATTTCTGGATATAATTGTGCCACAGTGAGAGGTTAGGCAAAGACAAATGTTTGTTCTGTGTATTATCACGTTGTTAAAAAAAATTAATTAGCCTACGTATTTAAAAGCTTTTAATTATTAAGAATTGTACAAGTTTGCATTGTACACTAACAATTCTTACAACATGTTTTTAAAAAATTTCAAATCTAACAAATATATTTCATGTCTTACTCTGTCTCCAAAATTTTGAAACAAAACTCGTGCATATCTTTCAAAATAATCTGCTATTAAAGGATTCACCCAGCCTCCTAGATCCTGTAGTCGTTGCGGCAAATCCCAGTGATACAGTGTTACCTAAAACAAAACATATATGGGACATATAACTAAAAATTTGTTATAGAATATCACCATAACACAAAATAGCCCAAGCCATTTTTTATGGTAGGAAAAGATAACAAATTGTTAAGAGCATGGGTGTATTTACAGGAGAAGAGGCAAATGGGTTGGACCTCTACCCAGGAGAAACAAAAAGGATTTTTAAATATTAATATTAATATTAACAATAATATTAATAATACCATTTGGGTAGGCAGTGACAAATAATGCTCCAATTACTATTCTGAAAACATCAACCCATATACAATACAGTGTGTCCTAAAAAAACAACTATTTTAAAGAAGTGTTTAAAAAATATTTTAATAAAACACATACAGAAAATTTGTTTAATTAGAATGACATGATATATTCTTAAGTTTTATTGGATATATATTTGTTTTTCATCCTTAACATATTTTACATTTTTGGCCAATTCGGTGATCAAAAGTCAGGCCTTACTGCATGATGGTGCACTCATCACTGATGTTTTTGAAAGCAGTATATATCTTTTGTTTCAATTCTTGCAGATTGAAGACTTTAGACCTGTAAACTTTATTTTTGACAAAAACCTAGATTAAATTATCACAAAGGCTCCATGGAGGCGAATGCAAGGGGATACCATGTCCAATCCATTGACCATGAAAAATCGATCAAGTAACTCCCTTATAAATAAGCTTCAGTGTGATTAAGCACCTTCTTTTTGTAAAATAACATCAGATTGAAGGTCTTCAAAAGGTCTGCAGGTCTGTTGGTATACAACATTGTTTAACATGTCTAAATAAATGTTACCATTAATAGAGGTTTTTAACAGCTTTATTGGACTGTTAAGGCCTCCCATTGTCTTTTAAGTATCCTATGCTTTCAGTAGTCATAAACATATAATACCAAGCTCAAATACTATTCCTTGGAGAATTTCAATAATACCAAGTTTTATATCTTGTTTGCACTATAGTATCAGATTTGGTTTGACTCAATGTACCACTCAACGCACTGCAATTTCTCTTGTGCGTTCATTGTTTTGGCTTATTGGGTGCGGTCGTGACTTGAACTTTTAAGCTTTGAGTAAGAACAACTGATCTTTTCTAATAAGCAAGAAACTTTATGATTTAATTTCATATGATTAAATTTAAAACAATCTAAATATGCATCTATGAAGTACGTTAGGCAGAAAGTTGTTCATTTTTATTTTTTTATTACTAAAATACCTCTACGTAAATATTGATTCAATTAAGCAATAGTAAAATAAATATATTCAACTGTTTATAAACAAGAAAATACTCGTAAATGCCAAAGTTTTTGAAGTAAATTTATGAAAGGTTTTTGGTCCTCAGAAAGTCAAAAAAGATATTACAGAGATTTATGCTGTGGTAGTCTACTTAAAATTCTCTAAGAGATACTATGTTGAGTATAATGATCTGTCTTCCCTGGCTTCATCAATTCTACTTTTGTTGACGCGTTTCGGAGAACCTCCATCTTCAAAAACTATATCTATACTGGTCACCAATATTATAGCCCGTCCTACTTATAATTTTCTATCTCCACCTCGTACCCCTCCTCTATTCAACACGTGTACATTAAACCTGACGTGCTCGCTTCTGATTGGCTCTTCAAAATCATACGTTTTCGCTCACTTCTGATTGGCTCCTTTCAAACTTTCTCTTCAACAGTCGTCCCTCCTGTTAATTTTTGAAAATTTTTAGATTTTTAAATGTAATATCTGATTGCGATGATATCTGTTCATTTATTATGTTTTCTCCCTTTAATTTAGATTTAAAAATTTCCAACTTCTCTAAAATGTTCATATGTCTTCCTTTTTCTGCCATACGTAGTACTTTCATGGAGTTTTCTATTTCTCGAGGTATGTATCCCTCTTTTATTAAATGTGACGCATAAATGAATCATTTTTGCCATATTTGAATGTTCTTACATGTTCTTTAAACCTATTTCTAAATTTTTGTCCCATTTGTCCTATGTAGACTGCCTTGCATTCACACTGTATTCTGTATACCCCATTCTATAAAAAAGGACAAATATATTCTGGATCTATTAAACCAATTTCTGGATACGTCACTGGTTAAGAATTAAATCAGAACTGTGTGAAGGATAAATGCATTATCATTCATTATGTTTTTTTTATTATGCTCAAAAAAACTCATGATGAATTTCTGTTGTCCATAGAAAACAAATAACAGTTCACAGTCAGTGAAATTCTCAGTGGTAATGGCTATTTTAATACAGTAATAATTGGTGCAGTTAATCTAACATGTGATCTTTCTCAGAGAGGGTGAGGACAGGGCAAGACTGGCTAGGCTATTATTGCTAGGCTACAAACTCTTATTGAAGTAGACTACCACTGGTAATGAGGGAATTATTTCTTTATTTATTGGTGTGCAACTTTGCCTTTTGAAACCTGTTCTTACAAAAATAATTACAACGACAGATGTTTGGGCATGACCAGTACAACTTTGACCAGATAGAAGTTGTGTGGTTAACTGTATTACCACACTTATACTGCCTAACTGACTGAGTACCCAACTCAGCAAAATTAATGCTACTACCTCACTTTTCTGCATGTTTCAAGAAAACTGAATTCACTTTCCAAAAGTAATTTCAAATTTATTTTCGAAATTATTGTGTAAACAAGAACATATAAATAATTGAAATAATTGTGATTATTTGATTGATTATTCAACAATGGAAATTTACTCAAACAGTTGCAAGAAAAGAAATATTCATATATAGACTATATTTAAATCTATTTCATTTGTTGCGCTTATTTTAAACAATAATTTATTTTTTATAAATAAATAAAATAAAAATAAATAAAATTTTTAAAAATAATTATTTAAAAAATAATTTCTGCTTTTAAACTATAACAAACAAGTAATCAAAAACAAATTTAATTTTAAAATTAAAGTGGAAAGATAAATACACAATAAAAGAGATTTAAACAGTACAAAAATGATCTTCAATAGAGATTAATGACCACTTAAAGAAAGTGGATTACAGTTAAGTACCTAATTAAGGTACTTAATCAAGGCACTTAATTAACTTCATTTAAGTGTTTAATAATATAATAGAGATAATAATGGGATGTTCTAGAGCTTTATGTTTAAAATAATTCAAATTATGTTATGCATCTATAAATTTTATTATTATATCTATATATATATATATTAGCCCTCTGGAGCACATTTAGTCAATTTTGATTCTTTTGGGCTTTCAACTTTGGTTCTTTTAGGTTTTTGAGATTCTTTCAATACTTTTTCAGTCTTATAGATCTATGTAGTCTAACTTCCTCCAAGTGAAAGGCAACTCTTTTTGTTTTTTCTTTAAATTTTAATCTAGTGTTCTTATTCCTAAGGATTGTTTTTTTGGTTTTTCCCTTCCTTCTTTCAGACGTTCCTCCATTATCCCTAATTCTTTTAGGTCCAGTTCCACTTCCTTAAGACTCTTTACTTTCATCTTGAGTTTCATTTAGGAGTTTCTTTGCCAGTATTTCTTCTGGTAGCCTTATTACGTATCCTTAAAAAGCCAGTCTCCTCTTTCTAATATTATCTAACAGATGTACATTATCCTGATAGATAGATGGCTGAACTTGGCAGCAGTCAGTATGTTCCTTCTGCCATGTGTTTCTTGTTGATAATGGTTCTCAATATTTTCCTTTCCATTTTTTGAAGCTCCTCTGTTCTGTTTCGGCTTCTTAGATTAAATAAAGTTTTCACGGCATAAGCCATTTCCGATATTGTGACCATATAATAATGTCTGATTTTCAACTTTATGGAAAGTGACTTTTTCTTATACGTTCCCCAAGAAAACTTTAGGGCCTTCTTTAATTTGTTCATTCTATTTTTTATTGCCAGTTTTTCGGCTATGTTTCTAGTGATATTTTCTCCATTATATTTTTTTATTATAATTAAGTATTTTAATTAGAATTTAATTTAATAAGTAGTGTAGACAATATATTTGTCAAGAACATTTTAAAAATAGGTAGTGATAATATAATATTTAAGTTAACAGTATTTACACTCGCTGTTTTTGTTGTAAGGAAGTAAGTATTATCAATAAATATTAATTTTGTAATACCCTTAAAAATTAAACATTTTTAATTTTAAGGACCTATTTTTTTAAAATCACAATTTGTCTTTTATACAGTATAATTCATTTGGTAAAAAGTAAAAACTGCTCTTTGAATCTTACTTTTTGGTAACATTTCTACACAACTTAAACTAAACCAACAACCATATAAAAATGGATCGTTGTGAGTTACTAAAACAACACGAAGGTTATACATCTCCCACATCTACAAATATCTAGATGTATATCTAAATATCTTCACATGTCTATACAGCTATAGACATGTCACTACTATGACTACTAGAAACTCTAATATTTTCACATATACAACTATGAACTTTTGATAATTGGTAAAATAAAATAAAATTTGTTTTTAAATAACTAAATTGTTGGCTACTGTTTACATCAATTGCAGCAATATTGTCTAAAAATATGACTATTTTTTTCAAAATTAATAACATAACATTTGTTGGAAATACTCACTACAGCTTGAATTCCATTCTTTAGTAATTCATTTATAAGATTATTGTAATAAGCGATTCCATCTGCATTAATTACATTGTCGTCTCCAGTTGGTAGGACTCGAGACCATGAAATAGAGAATCTGTAGAAATCAAACTGAAAAATAATAATATCTGTAGTAAAAAAAATTAGTTTTATTGTGCTATAATAAAACAATATTTTAAATCAATGTTAAACTTTTCTTCATTATTTGGTCTGATAATAGAGCAAAAATGTTACACGCAAGAAACATTATTGTCGCAAGAAGGTAGCTAAAAGTGAGGACTTCAGCTACTATTACTTATATTTATTTAATTAAGTAACTTATTTTAGTTTTTATTAATAAAAATATGGATAATATACAACTAATGCTGGTGAAAATGGACACCACAGTTGAAAAATTTGTATATTTTCAACTTTTATATGTTCTAACAGTTTTGATGAGTGGCATGCAGTAAAATGTGTTAATTAATAATTTTAATATTTATAACAAAATTATTTATTAAGTACCAGTACAATTTAAAAAAAAAAACAATCGTGTACAAAGTATGTTCAAGATGTATTTAACTGTAAGCACTCTAATAATTGTATACTAGATTGACTTGCTATGTAGTATAATGGTGTTAATTATAATTTAAATATTTATAATAATATTTATTTAATTTATTTATTTATAATAATATTTACATAATCATTGTTTTCAAAAGAGAGTGAGTGAGAACATATAGTGTCATTGTAGATTATGGGGGGACTCAATATGTCATAATCGCAGCAATTAGTCACATAGATATGTGCCAAATCTTAGGCTGATGCTAAGCTCAGGTCTCTTTCAATGTCTGTGTGACTGCACTTTTAGATCCGGACACTTAGTTATACGTCTAAAGAAAATCATAAGTTTAATTCGAGCTAAGGTTATGTCATTTGACAAACATATCTGTGCCTCTGGAGTTTTATGGATGCATAGCAACATGATTAATGCAAAACAATATTTTCCTCACTCAAAAGTACCAACTTTTTTTGCCTTACAAAACTTGTGAAGAAAAATATCGTTTGATACATGCAGTAAATGTTTTTATACTCTTGCGAGTAGAACGTTTTGCTGGTTGACAATACATATTGTGCTTGTGTTTAAACAGAATACTCTTACGAGTAGAACGTTTTGCTGGTTGACAATACATATTGTGCTTGTGTTTAAACAGAATACTCTTGCGAGTAGAACGTTTTGCTGGTTGACAATACATATTGTGCTTGTGTTTAAACAGAATACTCTTGCGAGTAGAACGTTTTGCTGGTTGACAATACATATTGTGCTTGTGTTTAAACAGAAATTTTCTGCTTACTACAAAATATATTCCTTGTCATGTCCACATATTTTGCATACATTTCAAAGGATTTTTTACAGCTTAGATATGATATTTTAAGCAATTTTATGTGAAAAATATCACTGATACGCATGAGTGTGTTTTTATGAGCATAAATGGCTAATGTGCTGGATATTAGTTTAGGCAAATATAAATCTGTCATATAGAATGCTCATGGAAAATCAGTAGAAAAATTTGTTTTTAGATATAAGGATCTTTTACTGAGAACTAAGCAAAATCACATTTTATGATCATGAATCCGTGTGCAAAAGTAACATTTGCATACACACAATTGCATTATTTTGCTACTGATAATAAAGTGTTTAAAGTTATACAACCTTATAAGAAAAATACTTTATTCTATGATTTAATTTGGAAAACCATTGAAAAACTTTGGCTTCATTATGCGACACACAATTGAATACATGAAGTTCTCTTTAAACTCTAATGAAGAATGTTTTCATCTTGATGGATATGTAATTTCTTACTGCATTTAGACTATTGACAATCCACATCAGCTACACTATTGCCCCTTGTATGTGCAATGTCACAAAGCCGAATCTTCATAAAACAATAAACAGTGAACACTACATTCTCATTGTGCAACAGTTCGTGAATACCACCCCTGCAGACCAGCTATATACAGTATATGTGGTTTCAGCAGGATAATTGTTATGGTTCATACAACCAAAAACACCACGACTTTTCTTAGAATAATGTTTTCATGGACAAGTGATTTAAAAGGGGTTGTAACCCTTCGATCCCTTAATTTATCGCTACTTGACATTTTCTTGTGAGGCCACCTTAACAATGCTGTTTACAAAACTCATCTCTATACTATACTCAAATTGCATACCCAAGTTGCTGCAATTTATCAGAAATGTTAACATGTATTTCAGAAACTAAGACACCGATCTGTCTCTCTAAGTTGTACCCTTTTCCATTAAACACTAATCCCTTGTCTTCATAAGGTATAGATATTAGCAGGAAAAAACTATAAATAATAATAAGAATAATAACAAAAGATAAAAAATAATTCATGTATATAAATGTACTATTTATATATAATAAATGAACACTATGTGTGTGTGTATATATATAAGTGATCTATAGCTGAGGATCTATACTCGATCAAATGAGGACCCTTGAGTTTCCAGGTCTTTGTCCTACCATGATAGCTTACTATTCAATAAAAATTCACTAGTAATACTTACACCAATATTTTTAATAAGTTGAACATCTTCCTTGTATTTATGATAACTGTCACAGGCAACATCGCCATTATCTTTGTTTCTGACTACTTCTGGTTTTGTGTGCAAAAGGCGATCCCAAATATTTTCCCCTTTCCCTGAAAATAAAAACAAAGAAACAAATAGTAATAATAATAATTTTTAGCAGTTTTGAAAATTAATGAAATACCGTAATCATAATAGATTGATTACACAAAATTTTCATAACACATAATACTTAAAATATTTTTAATGTAGCCATTAAATACAAATTAAAATATAAATTTTGTTATTTTAATTAAGGTTTTGTGTAATTAACAATAAAATTTGGAATTTAACTTTACATATAAATAATTTTAAGATATACCATAACTAAATTTCTTAATATTAATTCAAGGTAACAATAACTTATAAGTACTCACTCATTTACTTTATATATATATATATATATATATATATATATATATATATATATATATATAAAATAAAACCTTTAAGTGGTAACAATTTCCTACCATGTATACAATAAAAAAGTTGTTAAATACTTTTGAATCCTACCAAGAACCAGTCATCTGCTTATACAATTTACTGAAAAATATCAATTTTCGCACTTGGCTATGTCATGCTGTTCTCCATCAAAGTAGCTATTTCATTTCACTCACAGACATATTTGATAAATACTTATGTAGAATATTGAAGTATGCTTGGATCAAGGAATCTCTCAGCATAAAGTTTTTATATATGTAGAATTTATTTTATGTGAATTACTAAGGGATGTACAGGTCTTCACAACATAAGTGACCTCCTTAAATGATATGGTTGTGATTTTGGTGAACTGTATGGAATAACATGGAAGAGTTTGCCTGTCTGTGTAAAGGGAGAGATGAGGTCCACCTATAGGCCATTTGAACTTGTTTCATGAGTTGGTTGGGATATTGTATTTTATTTTGAACAACTTATTGTTTACCGCTTGAAATTTAAAAAAATAGTTTTATACAAACATTTCAGATTTAAATAATGCTGTAATTAGATTTATATAAAACAGATGTTGCAGAAAAATGCTTACTACACTGTAGATTAATTCAGCATATAATGTTTTTACCCATATTGAACATAATTTTTCTTTATTAATACACTTCAAAATAATTACATTTTCAAAATTTATTTATGTTACTTAATAGCTTACACGTAGTTCAGTGATATTTAATTTTATATCTATTGCATACTTTTGGTGCTTTTTGTGCTAAAATTTGAAATAATAATTTATAAAAAAAAACTAAACAGAAAGTAAAAACTAGAATTTGTATTATTTATATTCAGTTTATTCCAGTTACTTTCGTTTTCTGTAAATTAATTCAATGTCAAACCAATTTTAAATAATTCATAAAACTTAGTTTGCGAAAACTTACCATCTGCGTTCCATCCTCCCTCCACTTGATATGCTGCTGAGGCAGTTCCAATTAACAACCCATATTTTCCTAAGTCTAATATGTCATCTGTTTTAGACTGTGCCGACATAGTGCTTTAAACTTATTAGTGTCGTCTCTGTCCCGCGACAGTAGTTAAATATAGTCCTCTGTGCGAATCTTATCTTAAGATTGGATAATATGGTAAATGCACTTCCTTCTCAAGTACTTCAGTATAATCGTTTTACATGCTAATTATCAAGTATTAATCTGAAGGTTTTCATTTAATTAGTCTACTTCAGTTGCATTTTTAACGACAGATGAATAATGTACACTTAACATTTTTAAAATGGCTTATCATGTTTGAGATTAACAAGGACGTATCTGGAGACTATAAGATATTATCCAGCCCTATACACTTATTTAGTTACTGCTCTGGTACTACAGTAATAATTGCCATTTTGCTTTATTCATCAGCCCTATACACTTATTTAGTTACTGCTCTGATACTACAGTAATAATTGCCATTTTGCTTTATTCATCAGCCCTATACACTTATTTAGTTACTGCTCTGGTACTACAGTAATAATTGCCATTTTGCTTTATTCATCAGCCCTATACACTTATTTAGTTACTGCTCTGGTACTACAGAAATAATTGCCATTTTGCTTTATTCATCCATGCTGTTTTACAATCATGAATTTTCCTCTTGGCTCAAAGTTGGCCGATACACATGCCCTCTACACAGCATACATTTATTTGTTCTGGAAATTTTTAATTCAAATATATTTTGTCAAGGTGCTTTGCGCGCGTAAATTCATTGTAAAACAGCACAATTGATTGAGCAGACAACACTGAGCAGTGAGCAGGTAGAGAACAGAGAGCACATAACAGGATAGTTAAAGAGCAATCCACAACTGCTCACTGCTTAGAGATGATACTATCTGTGAAATATTGCTATCTGTGAAAACTAATACTGCTACTTTTCAATATCTGTGAACTGTAAAATGAGGTTTGTTTTGCAGCTATTGCTTCTTCATATAGGCAATATAAATCAGAAAAAACAAACAAAAACCGCTGTTGATGTTATCTACAAAAATACACAGTTTTTCTACACAAAACTACTTGTACAAAAAACATTTGCTATACCAGATAAATAATACCAACAAAAAGGTAAATCTGGCGGAAAGAACTGTGGTGCACGCAGTGAGCAATATCAATATTTATCTCGTCTCAGTAATTCCACACTTACAAACATTTGAACTGTGAAAATTTAACAGTTAACAGTTAATGTTGGTATTTTGTGAAGTGCGAAATAGTGTTAGATTGGTAGGTACCAAAGTGTGAACGTGTAAACCATTGCGCAGGCAAAGCATCGCGATGCTTGATCCTAACGGAAATGAAAGAAACTAGGGACATGGATTTATTGAACAGATTCCGGAGATTTCAGTTCACATTCACAGTTAAACAGTCATTCACTATTACATAAAAATGTGAAATGAGACTATCTGTGAAAAAGTAACACTTCTGTGATATCGTTAACATATGGGGAACTATACTGCTCAAGTGCTCATTGCTAAGACTAAGAACAGTGTTCTCAGTAGCAGTGATAGCATTCAATCTCACCTGTAGTTCTTGCATATTTATATACCGTACATGTCATATGATATCAGTTTACAGGGATTTATGATTAACACGTGTGATGTTTGGTTTCTGTTTGAGATTTATTTTTGTTTGTTTATAGGTTAGGTAGGTTACAAGGTTAGTAATGCAGTATATTGTCAAACTCGTACCTTACGAAAACAAAACCGGTTCGAATAGCACATATTATTTTTAAATTTAAATTATAAAATCTCTTATGTAATACCTGAATTACATAGGTCTGAAATGCGTGGCCGTGTTTACACTATGTTTGTTTAAAAAAAAATAAAGGTGTTTTTATCAAACGTGTAGGTGCACTTGAAACAACCGTGTCAATTAGGTTTTGTATTTTTTTTTTTTTTTAACTTGTATTAGCGATCAAAAACACGTTACCGACTTTCGCTTGGGTAGCAATTTTGAGGTTATGTGGGTCACATTTATTTTCGATTTTTAACGTACTTCCTGCGCTTTTATATTTTGAATTATTGCTTTTGAGCAGATAATAAAGCGTTTTCGCGAAAAAAAATAACAGAGAAATGGAAAACATTATTCGCTGCATATTTACCATCAATTACTCCTTTTTGGGGGGAGGGGTGAAATAATAACACCTTCAAAATAATAAAAAAAAGTAACTTTCCTAACCTCAAACACAACTGTATTTTCTTCTTTATATTCTTTGCCAAAACGCTTTATATTCATGCCCATTTTTAATAATCGGCTTCCAGGTTATATTACTTTTTTGTGTGAAAAGGCCTTTTTTTACTACATGCCTATTAGTAGTAAAACAAAATATTAAAATTTGGAAAATTTAATAGTAATATTAAAATAGTAGTTTGAATAGTATTTTTTTTAAATTACCTCCATAACTTTACAATTACTACCTTTTGAAAGTAGCTAATGTATTTTACATCACGAAAACTATTTATTTAGTATGTAATTAATAGGCGCAATAAAAACAATAGAAACTTTTTTTTCAGTATTTATGATATTTCTATTCTTTTATATAATTAATTTTTTCTTTCAGTATGTACTTTATTATTTAGTTATGAGAGATTCACATATGGAAGGAAGATTATATTTCTTATAAGTTACGATTTATGCAATTTTTAAGGGAACTATATTGTGACGTCATTGACATTTAAATTGCATGGAACATGCTAGATTTACTACGTTGAGGTAAATCTGCCAGAAGCATGGCAGCCATTATTACTGAACTTTCCAGTTTATCTCTGTTAATAGCTTTCAATTGTATAGTCATTACAAATTACAAAGTTAGTAACTTTTAAGAAAAACTACTTTCATATAAAACCGTTAGTTTGGTTCTTAACGTAATCTTAAAAAAAAGATTTTATTGTTTTTTTATTAATTAAACTCATTAAACAAGTCATTTTTGTAATTGAAAAAACATATTTGCTAGTTTTGCACTGTAGTAATTATTAGGTTAACAATTTGTTTCAATATTTTTATTACTGTTTTTAATAAGGTATTTAACAAACAAATTATTTATGTATGTTCGATTTATGACTTTGTGTCAAACACTTACAAACTTGTAATCTGAACATCTCATAAAATCACCAAGTCTATGCGCACTGAACCCAGGCCCACTTATAAAAGTGGCTCTGTTATGGAGTGTATAATTTAATTTAATGAACAGTATAATTTAGTACATTATTACACTGTATATTTTTGTGTTGCTACAATACTTAACAAAATGCAGTTCAATTAACTGATTCTCCTTTAATAGCCTAATTCACTTCTTATCTTTATTAGTAGCATTTTGCTTCTCATCTATTTGCTATTTTAGAAAAACTATGAACACATCTTTGTTAAGTGAAATGAAAGAAGAAATGAACTATTTAAAAATTAAACAAGAAGAAAGTAGTTTTGATATACAAGAGAATGAAGGAGACAAAAGCTTTTTGTTTAATGAAGGTTTAGAAGAGATTAATGAAGCACCAAAAAGTGATAACTACTTATATTGCAATGTTAAAGAAGAGAATGTAATAAGTAAGGAAATAACAGAAGACTATGAAATAAATGTTGAGAAAAGTACAGATGTAGATAAAGAGCATGAAAATCAGCCTGTCGAATTAATATATATGAAAACAAACAAAGAAGAGGAATGGTAAGTATGGTAATAAACATTTTTAATTAACTACTTTTAGTTCTAATGTTGAGTTTTAATATTGATACTGGGAGGCTACTAAGCAAAAATTTATATTTATATAATAGGTGTTGCAATTACTTTCCAAAATGTAAACTGCTCAAAATGTGTTGCTAGTTAGCAATAAATGATAAATATCCTGTTAAAAATTTTAAACTTTGGTATTTATTATGCATTGTAGATTGTTCTTTTCAAATAGTGATTTTTGAATATTGTTTTATTTAATTCCAGACCTTATTAAACACATATTCACCTGCAGAAAATGTTTTCTAAATATTACTTATGATTTTGTCGTTTTTTCTGGAACTATATTGTGACATCATTGCTGTGTACATTGCATTAAACATATTAAATTTCATATGCGGATTTACTTGTCATGCACATTAACATATTAACTATATGTACATATTAACTATATGTACATATTAACTATATGTACATATTAACTATATGTACTTACTACTTATGCGTATTAGACATTCTGACAGCCATTACTAAATGTTAAAAGATGTATTCCTTTTTTTTGTGGTTTATTCTCGTAATGAAAACATTGTTAAAAATGGCGTCTTTTAACAATGAACTTTGAAATTTGCCTCTTTTTCTGTTAGGTTCACCACCTAATAACTATGTCAGTTAGATCATTGAGTATTTTTTTTTATCGATCAAAAACACATTACTTATAGGATAAGTAGTTCAGTTAAATAGCTTTTTCACTCAACGCCAACTTAGGTTATTGAATACTTTTTTTTAAAAAAACTTTTTGTTTTTTTACTCCTACTTTTGTGCTGTAGCAAATTTGAGGTTATGTGGGTAACTTTTACTTTTAATTTTTATTGTACTTCCTGTGTTTTCCGTGCTTTTATATTTTGGATTATTGTTTTTGATCATCTAATAAAACGTTTTAGTGAAAAAAATTACCCAAAAATTGAAAACAACATACACTATATATTTACCAAAACTTTAGATTCAAATTTAGTGATACATTAATTAAGTTATTAATTTATCACTTATCATCTACACACACATGGCTAGATAAAAACTGAATTGACATTGCTACAGGCCTAGTGACTAAACAAATGCAATATGACTTGGTCACATGGTCAGTCGTGTGATCCCTCTCATCTTCTTTTTCTTAAGTTTTGCCTTGCTCCTCATCCAGTGTACCCACAGCATTAGTTGTGCTTGATGTTTTGGCACTACATCGGAGAAATATTGAATATTCAGAAATAACAGCATGTGCATACCAAATTTCTTTTTAAACGAAAAATTTGCAACTGGGACCGTTTTAATGTTACAACACGTATATAGGGATGATTGTTTATAACAAATACAAATGTTATAGTGGCTGTAATGGTTTAAATATGGCCAGGAAGATATAACTTACCCTCTGACTATCTTCAGGAAAAAACCTCCAAAATAGAAAATGTTGGCAACCTAGTTTGTAACTGCTGGTTGACTGTCAAAGCAGTGACTGAGTTTAAGAAAATCGAAAAAGAAAGTATTACATACATTCTTCATGAAAGTTATGACATAAACAAAGTGTCTCACTTCTGAAAAGAAGGAATATCAAAGAAATATTTGTTCTGACATTCTGGAAAATATCGAAAGTGATTCTTGAATCATAGAATATATATATTGTTTTTTCTTACGATCCAGGAACAAAACCCCAATCAATGTATTGGAAATTTCACAATTCCTCAGCAAAAAAAAAGCATGGATGACAAAATACACCAAAAGGATTGTGCATATTGACTGGCATATTCAAAGAGTAAGTCAATATGAGTGTCCTTATTACTCAACATGAGCTAGTATTGATAAAATGGCCCAATTTATAGAAAAAACAAGGATTCTTCACCAGAATAATGCTTTGTCTATCAAGACATTTTTCGCCAAGCACAACATCCTCATCTAGTACCACCTACCCTACTCACCTAACGTAGCTCCTTATGACTTTTTTTGTTCCCTTAAGTTGAGGCAGCTCTAAAGAGAATTACTGGAAGTAATCTGCAGTACTGCTTTGAAAAACTCGCAGGAGCAGTGAGATTGAGGGGAAGAGTATATAGTTAACTCTTTTTTTTCTAGTTACACTTGTGTATGAGGTATTATCCAAATGTCCAGGGCTTGTGGTATAAAGAAAGTTGTTTATCAAAACTCCTAGATTCCATTATCTCCTTTGAGTAGACCATTTGCAAGTACATACAGTGATAACGGTATTTCTCATGAGATCCTATACTTTTTAAAGTAATCTTGGGGTATTGAGAACCTCATCTGGGAAAGTGAATTGTAATTTTAAAAAAATTCTTAAAATTTTATGTACACATCATAACTTATAATGTGATTCAAAGCCTGTTTGTAGCAGATTTGAACATCTTTACATTTTGGAGAGAAATAAACTATGACTCAACATTGGACTTCGTTTTTTCTTCATTTAGTCTCAAACTATACTTTAATTAATTTTTTATCAAAATTGATATTTGAATTTGAGCCCTTTTTTGCTATTCCTTCTTACATATAGATACAGTCTATCTTCAGCATTATAATTTTGTTTGGACTACATTTAAGTCTCTTAAATAATAATAAATTGTGATATAGGCTCTGGGAGAAATAGAAGTTCATTTACCAGGTCGGTCATAGGCCGGCAAGAAATGGTGAAAGAAATTCGCTTCTTGTTGAGAGTTGGCCGGATTTCTCCTATTGTTCTGTACTGGGTGGTTCTCCTTGATGTTCTGTATTTATACTCGAATTATGGCAGAAACCATAATTTCTCAGAATTCCATTATTAAAACTAGAGAAACAACGTGCCAATCAGAATGAAACTATTGTGTACAGGAGAAGCAAGATGATGTGCCGGCAGTAAGGCACAGAAATCTAGCATAGTATAGATACAAGTTACGCGTATACTGCAAACCAATCGGAAGTGAATATTGGTTGCATTAGTGATTGAATTAGGTTTCACAGGCTTATACTGTTTCCAAGCCAGGAGAGAAGTTTGAAGGTTGTTTAGGTATCCGTAAGCAGTTGTGTAACTCAGTTGCAATGTTGTTTAAGCGATGATAATTTTGTGCAAGAACGTTTATGTAATTTGTGTATCAGTAGTTGTAACGTCATATGTTTTGGACAATTTACAATTTGTGTAACTTGTGAAGCTCTCCAGGAACTGTTAATATTAGCTTGCTGTAAAGGAAGGATGATAGAACCATTGACGAATCAGTAACCAATTTCTTAACTAATGTTATTATTCTGAATAGGAAAACATTTAGCTGACCTGGGCGACTACAAAACTGCCTGAACCGTATTCTCTTTGCTGGAAAGTGTTGTCTGTATGTGAGATTTAACTTAGTATTCTTTTTTCTAGGTTTGAACCTTCAGGACAGGAATCAGATCCTTTGGCAGTACTCCCTGCTGCTGAAACTGTAAGTTAGTTCTAAATATAATTGCAGCAGTAATCTTACATTTACTGACACATACTCTAAATTTAAAATTAGTCTTATGCATGTCCTGATCCGCTATGAGATGAAATTCTGTTCTTTAAAAACCTGGTAACATTGAAATAATTACAAATTCAGAGTTAAGCAGAAGTGGCAGTATGAGTATAATCATTGTTAGCATTTTTGTTCTTTAAAATTTTTTTATCAGACATAGCCTAAATTTGATTTACTATTTACTTCAATATTTGTCTGTGTCCCTAATGTCTTGCTTTTTAATAGCTTAGAAACACAATAATCAGCAATTTATACCCATACCTATGCCCCATATTTTGATTCATTGCTACAGTAACATTTGGAAAACTTTAGCACTGAATATAAACACACCAGAATGATAACCCATATGAGAGTTTTGTGAGAAGTTGCTGCTGATGGCATCTTGTGGCAGAATATTCAACTACAGTTAAATAGGTAATAGTAGTCGATTTTCTCAAACGTCGCCACCCCGTGTTCTTGCAACTTTAGCATTGTAGTGGCAGATAATCCAATTATTAGGAGTTTAGCCGCTAATACCGATGGTGGCTGTACTTCTAGTCAGTTTGTATTCAATGACTTTAGCTTTTTAAACTTGGCTGTGTAGCCTGTCTAAAATGTAAAAGTTATTAGCAAAAGTAATTTTTCATGTAGTTTATGTACAAATACAAATCACAACTACTCATTGCATCACCTTTTTTTTAATCACAAAAAAAACATTACTGTTAATGTTTTTAGTAATTTACTTATTTGTTTTAGTAAAGTATTTAATAATTGAAAAGCACGTAGGTCAACATCTGTTATTTAAAACTTTAATAATTATATTGTTCTTTGTAATAAACAAATCCATAATTTACCAACTTAATATTAAAGATTAAATTTTTTCGTTTATTCACAGGTCGGTTATGGAAAAACAGGGAATTACTGAAAGTTTGAGTCTGTTTCCACCTTGAGAAAGAACACACTTTAATTTTGGTATAGCTAACATTTCTTTACAATAATTGATTAGAAAAAAGTTATCCTAAATTCAGGTGTGTTTAAAATCCAGGTGCTTTAGTCTCCAAGTCCAGATATTAAAGCTAATATTTAGAAAATCAAATTTTAGTTAATTTTTAATTAATTAGTGTTTAATCAGAAATGTGCTTTGTAATAAACAAGTTTATTGCAATAAGGAAATTTACCAAAAGTATTTTCCGTTTAAAAATCATTATTAAACTTATAAAATATATTTATTATGAGTATCTAAAATTAATATTATTTAATTTTGTTGCAGGAAGTTAAAAGTGATGTACATATAGAAGAAGATTTTATTGTAGACGCAGGAGGGAGCATTGCAACAGACACAAGTAATCCCAGTACCTCACATGGTAAATATTTTGTATGGTTATTAATCTCTTGAAAGAGTATAATTCTCTGGACATGGAATTTTTTTATGTGGCAAGACAAATTTTAATTTACCTCATATTCCATTGATTGTCTCAACCTTTGGCCTTTTATCAATATGGGTTAAACAGGTTTCAATATTAGAGATCTGTCAGGTGCAGTTCATTCTTTAACTGCAACTCTAGTAAGATGCTGGAACTCGAAAGAGCTTTGGATTCTTTAAACACTAACAAAGGAAACAAGAAACAGCTAAATATCAATCTACATATTAAAGAAACAGATATGCATAAAGAGAAGAAAGGTCAAAAATTGTACCACCAAACCACCATCATCAACCTAAATACAAACGAATTCTAGAACCCACACAGTTCGCTACAAAACAACCAGACTTGAATTTTATTGGAACACTCCTACCCTATAATGTAACATATTATATCACATAGGAAAGAGGAGGATAAAATAAGCAAAGTGGATTTATTTTGTACAACAAACTGTTCAGATTTAATCATTTGCTTTTTATAGTGGAGTTTTCAGAATCAATTACATGACAATCTTGAAAAGGGAAAGCACATTTGTTGAAAAAAATTGTAGAGACTGCCATCAAATGAAGGAGGAATTTCATAGTTTGGAATAAAAAAACATATTTTTGTCATTGCTTAATGTCTGCTTTTTGTTAGTCTAAGGAGGACTGGGGATCAGTGTTAACGGCATGGTACAAGCAATAACTTCTGTCATGAATCCCAACTTTGCTTTAACCACCTCAAACACACCAGCCTCCCCACAGGGCAAAGTAAAATTGTGTAATGTGCAAGTAGCTTACCTTGCAGACATTGTATAGCTTGCTCTTATGTGAATTAGCAAGTGCTACTTGTGGTAGACCACCACATATAGGGCATGGTGGTCAGTGTGCCTAAACACCAGTCAGTCTGCTGTGTCTTTGAACTGCGCACTTCAAGATCATAGATTCAAGATGCAGTAGCTTTACCCTTTCTGTTAATGTCGATCTCTCGTTCTCATTAGTCTCACTGCATAAAAAAAATGTGGCATATTTTATCAAAATGTACAGACCGTTCTACCTACAGGTGTAAATATTGTAAAGGTTCTTGTAAGTAAAACGTTGAGTAAGTTAGCATTACTCAGAGGTATTGTATAAATTAAGTAAGACGTAAAGTCATATGTCCTAAGTATAGTATTCAACCTATACTATAATTATAATATAATATTATTAATTTTTTATACAATGTGTGACCTTGACCTAAATTGTTTTCAAACAAGTTTTCTCAGGAAGTAGTTTTTTTTAGATCAAAGTGAATTTTTTATAACTATATCAGAACAAAATATAACATCTTCATCCCTCCATTTCATTCATAAAAATGTTTGTAGAAACAACCTCTTTGAAAATTCGCTTTAAAGATCAGAACCAAGTTATACCACGTATACATAATAGCTAAACCCACCACGAATGAAGTGCCAATGAATGTGGCATTTGCCAAAAAATAAACACAATTTATAAAAATGTTGAAGACTTATTAATTTTTAATTGGTTCAGTAATTTCGTCTTTTATTTTCACATAGACATAACATTTTGAGCTAGCTACCATAAAAAAAAAAAACAAATTAAAAAAAATGATTTTTTTAAATTGTACAAAATATTATAAAAATGCCTATTTTTTTTTATTTTCAGATACACCGTTGCTTAGAAAGGATAATTGCAGTGAGAACCCCGGGATGAGTTATGAGGGAGAGCATACAGTTTCTGGAGATGAAATACTGCACAAATGGACATCAAGTGATTATTCTACTTCCAGTTCAAGTCTTTTTTTAAGGCATATGAGAATGCACAAGGGAGAAGAAATATACAAGTGTACAGAATGCGACTTTTCCGCTTCTCATTCAAGTTATGTTTCTAAGCATATGAAAATAGTGCACAAAGAAAAACCACACAAATGTACTGAATGTGATCTTTCTTTTCCTTCTAAATATAGACTTTATATACATATTATGTCAAAGCACACTGGAGAAAAACTACATAAATGTACAGTATGTAATTATTCTGCACCTGTTAGATATCAAATTAAAAAACATATGTTAAAACACACTGGAGAAAAACCTCATAAATGTACAGAATGTGATTTTTCTTCTTCGTATAGGTATCAACTTAAAAAACACATGTCAACGCATACTACATAAATAGAAAGTGATTATTTTCTTTGTAAAATTCTTCTTCTTCTTACTCCTGACTAGGCACATTACCTGTTTTTATCATTTTTCTGGTTTACAGGCCATCACTCCATTTCTTTGTTGGATGTTCCATAGATTGTCTTCCATTCTGTGACTTATGTCTTGAAATATACACTATATCGTTTATATTGAGTTACTTTAAGAATTTTGTGATCAGTTTCGATTGCTATGATGTGAAATAAGGTGGCAAGACACTTCTGACAACAAAGCAACTGTTTTGCTTTATACAGGATGACCAGATACACAATTTTGTCGTAACCATGTTTCCCAATTTAAAACCTTCCATTTTTTTAACATCCATACTTTATGCTAATTAGACTAATGAGGATGAGGGATCAGCATAAGGAAAAAGGAATGGGATTAACTGCGGCTCGAACTAAAAACCTTTAGGTGTGCAGTTCAGAGATGCAGCAGACTGATCAGTCCTGTAGTCTCATCAACCACCGAGCCCCTGAAACCTTCCAGTTGATGCAACAAAAACTCCTTTATCATGTTGCAATAACATTCACCAGTCATTGCCTAACAAAGGAATACTGTTCCCACTAATCATACAACAAAGGCTCACAAATCACACAAAGGTTCTCTGTTCTCTAAAACTGAACAGAAATGGCTCATTTCTAAAGGTAATTTTATATGAAGAATCACTTTCAATTTCACTTCTGTTTTGTTGTATGATGCCAATTTGGCATCTTCCTAACTTGCCTAGTTAATATGAATATGAAAAGAAGCTTTAAGAAGCTCCTGATTATCTGTATTCACAATGAACTAGTGATGTTCCAGGAGGACTGAATTTTTGTAAACTACAGCTAGACATTACAGAGCTAGTAATTATGTGAAAGCCCTTTTTTATAACTGTGAAAAGTTTGTGAAGCAACTGGAATAGGTTGTCTGGTTCCTCTATTCAGGAAAACTGTATGAGCAGTTTGAGTAGTGTGGCATGAAATTAAAATTATGGATGAACTTCAAGAAGTGCATCATGTAAATGAACTTCTGCCCTTTTGTGTCATGGGGAGGGAGTTCGACATATACATCACATCATGGTGTCTATAGGTGACTCTGAAAAATGATCTTCAAAGTAAATCGAATCTTCTTTGGATTAATAATCAGGTTGGTCTGTCACAGACAAGTTTGGACCTCTCAAAGTTGATAGACATGCTCCTTCCAAGTGCTAAAGTAGCTGGTGAGATGGTCAACATGTTAAAATTAGCTTTATTATTTTGATTCGCCCTATGTATAGAAATACAGAACAGTAATTTAAAGTTGCAATTTATTAGTTTTGTTATATTTAATTTTGATTATAAACAAGTAAATAAATCCTCAAATAGAATTAACCCTAGAAAGATAAACTGTTCAAAAGTTACATTAAAGCTAAACTATCGTAAAATTTATGATAGTTTAATTTAGTTACATAAAAAAATACTTCTGAATATAAATTTAATCTTAAATTAATACAATTATTTTAAATACGTCATTATATACATTTTGTGTCTAATTTGAAAATTTAAAAGTCCTTAACGCAGTCGATACAGCACTTTCTGTGATGCTCAGTGCAGATTGCCTTGTAGCAGCTGCAGCAGTAAACCGTTGTCATCCTCCTCTTGATGGATGGGCAAATCCCACAAATTGTTCGTGGTAGGTTTTGAGGGAGGTCATGGGACCTGCCTGGCACCAGAACTTTTAACAAATCAGCAATAGATTGCCGGAGTTTGCGGGTCAAAGTTGGGTACTGGAACCACTGTTGAAGCCATGGCTCAATAATATTGTGGTATATTTGCATAGCAAATTTCCTCCTTGAAACTGGTTTCTGTCCTCTTTTCACTACATTAGTCACGTAAATGACATATGCATTCACAAGTATAATGTTCAGCATGCCATAAAATACGCACAAAGGCCACCGTTTAGTTTCGACATGACATTTGGTGACACCTTTGGTCCAAACAGTCAACTGCCCCTTTTGTGGCATTGTAGGTCTCAATTATTTGATGTTTCTTAGAGGTTTGATTAATAACAGGTTTTTTTGTGGCAAGTGGATAGCAACAAAACCACTTTTGAATTTTTTATTTTATAAGAAACCATAGTTTTTGGCCCAGCGAAACAAAACATGCTTGTCCCTATACCTCTACTCTTCAGATTTTTCATTTCGGGTGGGATTTCCGCTTGTCTTTTCTTAGTGTACCTACAATAGTAAGTTTGTATGGGTCTTCCAAAAGTGAGGTTGCCAGTGGAACAGAGGTGAACCAGTTGTCAACTGTTACATTATGATTTGATCCGTGACAAGTTGTTGACAGCTATTTCACGAAAAACTCAGCTTGAGGTAAACCTTCTGTATTCAACGTTTTACCTGTGTAAGGAATGGCATCAACCATATATTTGGTGGCATTGTCACACATTACAACTAACTTGAGGCCGTATTTATCCGGCTTGTTTGGGATATACATCCTAAAATTACATCGCCCTCGAAATGCGAGCAACTGTTCATCGATAGTCAAAAACGAACAGGGCTTGTAAGAACTTTGGCATGCAGCAATAAATAAATCCCAAACTTCCCTCATAGGAGCAAAGTGGTCAGTTTTTTTCCTTTCGGCTCGAGTGTTAGAATCATCAAACCATAAGCACTCTAACAAAAAATCAAATCGGTCACAGCTCATGGTCGCGTGGTATCTCCCACCACTGATTTCTGGATTGAACAGCTCGTTCGATGGTAAGTGATTGTCCTTTTGGGCAGCTGAAAGAATTAATAAACCTAATACAGCATCAAATTCAGTATCATTCATCATACCAACAGTTTTAGTTTGTGCCTTATAGTTAGCACTCTTTTCTTGAATTTTCACGTTTGTGTAATAAACAATTTTATTTTTTATTTCATCAGTTAAAAAAAGTCTGAAAACTTCAACTGGTACTAGTTTGTTCTTTGCAATATCACTGCATCCAGGTGTTATATGGGTAATATTTCTGGCTACTGAGGATCTATTTCCAAAAGCTGCTGGCTTGTTTGTCCAATGATGTCCATTTTTCCCTCTGAGAGAAACTTTATCACAAACCACCAAGTATGGATCAGCTGTTGTGGGCCTATCTTCCTGTTGTTGGTTGTTTGCGATAGGTCGGGTTGCAGCATCAGCAGGTTTCGGAGTAGATGCACTATTAGTACTTGGTTGCATTGCTGCAGGCGAATAAAAAGCAACAGGATTTAGTTTACTAGTCTTCTTTTTCTTCCTCGCTGGTGGTAGAGGTTCTTCTTCATCCAAACTTATAACGTCTGATAGTTCTTGGTCTGCATCAGGGTTGTAATGTGGATCTGCATCGCTGTCATCACTGTTTATAACGTGATCATATACCACATGATCTACTTCATCATCTGATCCGGAATCGTCAGATTTACAATCACTTTCACTCTGTTGCAGGTATTCTAAAATCTCAATGTTCGACTCACTTCCGACTCATTTTTACTATTTATTATTTATTACTAAAACTACTCATTTATTGCTAAACCGACTTATTTATTACTAAAATTACTCATAAGAACAAAATATTATCACTTTTCATTCAATAATAAACTAATATAAAAGAAATGAATATGTAAGAAATCCAAAGCTAAACTATCGTAAAATTTACAATCGATTGACAGCAGAGCTAAATTGACAACTTGCACAGGAGCACGACAAACACTAAATGATAAGGCAACCCAAGTAAAACACGGAACTGGTTGGGCGAATCCATTATCTTAGGTATAGGGGGGGTAAACTAAACAAAAACAAAATGCGCTCATAATTTTTACGATAGTTTAGCTTTCTAGGGTTGACTCAGAATTATAACTCAATAATATAAATACATGGTAAATAAAAAAAAAAATTATTCGCTCATATAACATTTTATTTGGACTAAAACTGTTTAACAATTTATATTTATTATTTGGTTCACCGTACCCATCACCTGTTGGCTTAAGGGTACCAATCTACAAAACAGAGAATTGCATTTTCTGTAACCCTCCCAATTTTATTTTAGAAACTATTTTTAGTGAATGTTATTACTTATTTCTATTGTTAGGATACTAAAATGTGGCACAGAGCAAGGTAAATACGAAATTTAAACTTATAGCTTTTGTTCTGCACTCAAATACTATTTATTTGACAATTTCTCATGTTTTAATGTTACAGTCACCAATAGTTGTATCAGAAAATAAGAAGTTCAGTCAAACTTTGATTAGCCATCACACTTTTAAATGTTAGTTTTATACATAGTTTTTAGAGAATCAATAAAAGTGCAAATAATTATTACAATACATACTTTACAATGAACCACTGAGTTGAAAAAGGGAATAACTCAGTTTTTCCCGTAAAATGAACTGAAATAACCATTTTGTATTTTAAATGTAGGTATATCTGCTGAGCAGAAAAATGGAACAGGTCTATACTTCTATATTAGTTAAAGTCATATGTTTGTAATGTGGTGAGTGCAATAAGGGAATAACTAAGCGAGTTGTTCCATTTTTCCACTCAACGCTGCGCTAGTGATCGGTTTGGTGGTTGCAAGCTTGCAGCTGTTGATAGACATATTGTTGTAGTATTTGTTTATGTTTGTGCAGTTTATATTGTTGAAGTTTATGTTCAGTGCAGTGTTCTTCATTTTGTGAGTTTATTTTATAAATTTAATGTTTATTGATAAAATTAAGGTTTTTCTTAATGAAGGGGTAATTAAAACACAAGTTATTTCGTAAAAATTAACAATAAACTTTATAACAATTAATTTTAATAAGTAAATATAAGCAGCTTAAGTACAGTTCTGAATCAAAAGGATACATAAATCCATCAGAGTTTGTTTAGGTAAGAAAGAAGTTGTTTTTAGACTTTTTAAGGTGAATCCATTAGAATTGCATTTTACATCCGACAAAACTTAATAATAATTCTGTGGGAATCAATGGAAAAAAGATAAATGATATAAAACAAATAGTAAAGTACATTCCTGAACAGCGGAGGACACTTCAAACAAACATTTTGTTGTGGAAGACTAAAAATGAGGCAGAAGAGGATCAATAAAAAAAAATACTATCTTTACTAAACTGTAAATATCTGTAAAATTGTATTACTTTTATTTTAGAATAAATTTGTATTTCAAATACTTTTTAAATGATTACAAATCATTTTAACCTTACATAATGTCAATGTAACATGCAGTAGGTGAGAAATTTTGAAGATATAAATTTATATTTTAACAACTGAGCTGAAAAAAGGAATAACTTATTAAAAAATGTATTCCGTTTACGGAAAAATAAATTTTACATATGAACTCATAAAAGAATGTGCACTCTCTCTCTCTCTCTCTCTCTCTATATATATATATATATATATATATATATATATATATATATATATATATATATATTTATTTATTTATTTATATATATATATTATATATATTATATATATATATATATTTATTTATTTATTTATTTTATTTATATATATATTATTTATATTTATATATATATATATAAATTTTTTATTTATTATTATTTGCGCATAGACCCTGTTGGATCACGCAAAGCACTCCGACTCATGTCTTGTTCCTTCTAATCCTCCACACCTCCCCATCCTGTCCCCATGGATCCTCTTCCGCTCCTCCGTCCATTTTACCCCTACTCTCTTTGGGATTTCATTCTCTGGGACCTTCCAACCGAGCATCTTTCTCCTGTATGCGTGCCTGTCTTCAACATCTGTTGAGTCTATTCCTGCGTCACGTAGGTCTATTCTGACTTGTGCGATCCACGACGTTGTTGATTTGACACCTTGTATATACTTAAGGATTCTGTTGGCAAGTCTCGTTGGGAGTCTACTGATGTGTCCATAGAACCGAAGCCTCTTCTGATATCTGCTGCCAGGTTCGATATCTTCTCTGTGGTCTTCAGGGAGTGCAATCTGTATCCATCTTCTGTTAATCTCGGACCAAGGATCTTCCTCAAGATTTTGCGTTCTTCCTTTAAAATACCCTCCATGGTAGCTTTTGTGTGAATTTTTTATTTATATATATAACATTTTTTAGGTTTTTTCATTAGGCCACCAGAAAAATTTTTAGATAGTTTTTTTTTTTTTAATTTGTGAAAGATAAGGTTACAGTTAGTTATTTCCTTTTTCCACTAAGTGGTTTAATTGCCAGATTGCCTCAAAAAATATTTTGCTTATTGCTACGCAGTGCAGGTGCCCGAATGGAGCACGCTACTGTTTATTTATGAACCAGTCATGTTCTTTGTTCATCTAGTAGTAGCTATTACAAGTACTGTCAGTTGCAGTTGTAGCTGATAAGCAGTAGTAGTACTTAATCGCTTAGTGGTCAATCAGAGGATTTTCATGTATTTTTACTATAAAATAAATATGTTTAGATTGATTAAAAAAATTTTTTTACTCCTTTGTGACAGTTTTGATGTTAATATGCTACTCACACAGACCTCGGTTATAAAGACATCATATGACATCTTCACTCCTCAAAAGGTTAAAAATTAGAAGAAGAAAAGGTTCAGGAACAATTGTTTTTTTTACATAAACAAAGGTCTACCAAATGCTGTGTACATAAAAACATCATAAGTCCAATTACAATTGCAATAATAGAATTTTCATTTGAAAAAAATAAATTATCACAATTACAAAAAAATGGTGCATAAACATTTTACAAATTTCTTTCACTCAATTACTTCAAAAACAAAATCAGATTAAGAAACTTAACAAAAAAGAAGAAGGAAAATTGGACTAATTTCATAAAATTGGTTAATAAAGATTTTGCTCAAATTTTATTCCACAAAATACAATATTTTACAAAATACATTTTTTTTAAATATTTGGGTAAATTATTTACTTTTTATAATAGGAATTCTCACATACACTGTAAATACTTCTGATTTATAAGAAGAAAACTCATACTGTGTGCACTTTTATAGTTTTCTTTTGAGAATGTACTTTCATGTGACGAAAAATCTGACCTGAAGTTGTAGCAGAATAATCACAAAGTTTGCACTTATATGGTTTCTCGCCTGTATGCACTCTCATATGCACCCCAAGTGCACTTGATCTAACAGCAGAATAATCGCATATCTTGCATTTATATGGTTTCTCTCCAGTATGCAATCTCATGTGCTCTACAAGTGTAAATGATGTTTTAGCTGAATAAGCACATTGTGTGCACTTATATGGTTTCTCTACAGAGTGCACTTTCATATGTTGCCTGACCAAACTAGAAGAAGAACAAGAATACTCACATTGTGCGCATTTGTAAGGTTTCTTTCCTGTATGTATTCTTAAATGATCACTGAGCGTACTTGAAGCAGCAGCTGAATAGTCGCACTGTGTGCATTTGTATGGTTTTTCTCCAGTGTGTGACTTCATATGGCGTAAAATGTTACTCGAATTTGTAGCAGAAAATTCACACAGAGTGCATCTAAATGGTTTTTCTCCGGTGTGCTTTCGCATGTGCACTGTAAGTGAACTTGATTTTGTAGCGGAATATTCGCACACTGTGCATTTATAAGGTTCTTCACCAGTGTGTATTCTCATATGAATTCTAAGGGCATTTGACGTTGTGGCAGAGTATTCACATTGTGTGCATTTATGCGGTCTATACCCAGTATGCAGTCGCATGTGAATAGTAAGTGACCTTGATTTGTTACCAGAATAAGAACATTGTGAGCATTTATAAATTTTCTTTTTAGTGTGCACCCTCATATGATGATTAATCGTACGAGAAGAAAAACAAGAATATTCACATTCAGTGCATTTGTATGATTTTTTTATAGTATTTACTCCTGGATTATTGATATCAGTACTTGGAGCAATTGTATGATTACTTTTGCTATTAAGTTTCAGATGGCTTGGCACATTTTGATCTTCTGTAATATGAGTATATAATGACGATAATTGTCTTGAAACAGGAATCCGATTGATGTATTCCTTATCAAGTTGTGTATGATTCTGAATAAAATTATTTTCGCCACACAACTGTGAATCTGAAAATAGTTCAAAATAGGACATTTTATAATATTTTTAGTGGTGAATTATATGTACATTAAAATGTTCACATAATTATCAATGTAGAATACATTTTTTTAATATGGGTTTAAAAATTTAAGCTTGATAATAAATATATTTAATTATTTTCATAATTACAGCATTGAAAAAGTTGGTTTAGAAATCAAGAGGTAATTATTTGTTTTCGATAGAGTGGTGATAGTAATAAAGCTGTTACAAAAAAAAAAATTTTTTTTATTATGAATCTAAATTGCAATGACATAATACGAATTATATTGCTAACAGGTATTAATCTGTTCAACAAAACTGTTTCTACAAGAAACAATCCGATGTTTTGTCAAAAAGCGTACTTGACATCTTCGAAGTAGTTTTCATATATTACTTAATCTACATATCATACTTAATTATACATATATAATCTAGGGTGGTGCAAAATGAACACATGGATTTCAAACTATTATAATTGGCTTTATTTTGATCACATAAAAAATGTACTCACATCAACACAATTTGTAATTTATCCAATTTATGAACTGCACTGTATAAATTAATTTAACACTTTTTAAAGATAACCATGCAGACGGCAGCCACCTCTGTAAATACACATAAAAAGTCTTTCTTCAAAGTCTCCATTACTTTTGTGAAAGTGTCATTTGAAACAGCAGCAAGTTCTTCTCTTATTGCAACTTTCAGGTCATTGAATGTACAAGGTTTGTTGCAGTAAACTTAACTGTTTAAGTAATCCCATAAGAAGAAGTCACAAATCTGGCGAGCATGCAGACCAGTGGACATCGCCAAAATGTGAGATCACATGTTGTGAGATCAATTTCTCTAGCAAATGCCATGGAATCATTAGTCGTGTGGGCTGTGACTCCACATTACACGATCACTTTTGCATTTTGCAGTGGTTTTTAATGCAATTCTTGTGGGTTGCCTGTTGCCCAATAGCAACAGGTTCATTTGTTTACACAACTGTCTAAATGAAAGTGTGTTTCATCGCTCATCATTAGAAAATCATCATGAGGGAATCAAGCATTCTCTCACAAAACAGTTACCGTTGAGCATGATCACATTCATCCATCTTCTGCACTATCATAATTTTGTAAGGATAAAATAGTAACTCATCTTTTATGATGCAGCGAGCGACACCTGAAAAGCTGCTGAACTGTGGTAACAGATTAATTACTTTTGAAAAAAAATGCAGCTGCAAAAACACAATGATACACAGTCCACTGTACCATAGCTACTGAAATTGGACACTCTAGCCTATAAAACAACAGTTCCCCACCCCTACATTCCACTCCCACCACTTATACTATTCAACTCAAATCCACGTATTATTTTTGCACCACCCTTTTATATATATATATATATATATATATATATATATATATATATTATACATCTTTTATGTTAAAAAAATATTTTTTAAAATTTCTTACAACTATAGTTATTAAACAGTTATAAAATTACACCAAATTCAAGACTGTATTAAATCAAATTTTACCAAATCACTTCTAATATAAAAATTTCATGAGTTTATAAATAAAACTGTATATTTCTATTCTACAAAAAACTAATTAATTCATAATTTTACCCGCAGGGGAGTTATTGAGCTAGCTGTACCTATTGAGAGGATTTAGACATCCCTCACGGTACCCGAGTCTTACACACTTACACTTACAACTTTAACACTTTACACTCACACTTACATTTAGGGAGGCGATAATAGCCTCAATGTGTTTGTCACCTAAAATTAAAAAAAAATGCATGATTTTAATTATTGTTAATATTTATATTATAAAATACCAAATAATTAATTACTCCTATTTGAATTCCTTTTGTTCATTTTATATATGAAAGCTTTATTTTTTATATTCTACGCATTTTGTATGTTCATAATTACAAATGGTTGTGTTTTTAAAGACAGCCCTAGTTCAGCGTTGGTTGGTTTGGCTTCCAGATGTATCGACTGGCTAAGCATGAGCCACATGCTTAACTGAGCTGCCACACCAGCCATCTGTGGTAACAGATTAATTACTTCTGAAAAAAAATGCAGCTGCAAAAACGCAATGATACACAGTCCACTGTACCATAGCTACTGAAATTGGACACTCTAGCCTATAAAACAACAGTTCCCCCCTACATTCCACTCCCACCACTTATACTACTCAACTCAAATCCACGTATTATTTTTGCACCCCTTTTATATATATATATATATATATATATATATATATATATATATATATATATATACATCTTTTTATGTTAAAAAAAATATTTTATAAAATTTTTTTACAACTATAGTTATTAAACAGTTATAAAATTACACCAAATTCAAGACTGTATTAAATCAAATTTTACCAAATCACTTCTAATATAAAATTTCATGAGTCTATAAATAAAACTGTATATTTCTATTCTACAAAAAACTAATTAATTCATAATTTTACCCGCAGGGGAGTGCAAACTAGCTGCACCTATTGAGAGGATTTAGACGTCCCTCGCGGTACCCGAGTCCAACACACACTTACACTTACAACTTTAACACTTTACACTCACACTTACATTTAGGGAGGCGATAATAGCCTCAATGTGTTTGTCACCTAAAATTAAAAAAAAAATGCATGATTTTAATTATTGTTAATATTTATATTATAAAATACCAAATAATTAATTACTTTTATTTGAATTCCTTTTGTTCACTTTACATACGAAAGCTTTATTTTTTATATTCTACGCATTTTGTATGTTCATAATTACAAATGGTTGTGTTTTTAAAGACAGCCCTAGTTCAGCGTTGGTTGGTTTGGCTTCCAGATGTATCGACTGGCTAAGCATGAGCCACATGCTTAACTGAGCTGCCACACCGCACGCAACACATCACTTGTTTATAGAATGCTGAGCTACGACCTCTTCTCAGCGAAAATTCACTACTTGTTCCTTTCCCCTCTAACACTTGTCTTCTATGTTATATAATACAGGAATTGTAGTCAAACAAGTTATACAGTTCAGCACTGTATATAGTTGATATTTGACAAAAAAGACACATTTTTTGTCTTTGTATTTTCGTCTGTACAGTTTTGAATAATGATGCTCTGTTGTAATTTTTGAAAATGAGTGCTAAACGGGACATATTTTAGCACTCATTATCACAATGTTGTAGTCTCCGGGAAAACTAGTAGAAGTCCGGGCATTCACTAGCTTGGCCACGTTGCTAGCAAGGCACTCTTCCAGCTTGGAATGGTGAGTCAGAAGTTTCTTTAAAGTTGGCCAGACTCACGATAACCTTAATGGTTTTTCGCCGGAAAAATAAACTCCTACTTCCTCCCGAGCTAATTGAGGTGTCATAGAATTGTTTCAGGTATTGGTAGGCTATCGTGTAGTTGTGTAATATGTTACTCGATGTTTTGCCGAACAACGATTTTCAACTTCTATTTATATTTGAAATTATGGCTGGAAGCATAATTTCTTAAAAATAAATTGTTAAAATCAGAGGAAGAATGCACTAATCAGGATGAAGCTATTGTATATAAGATGTGAGGTGGTGTACAGGCCGTAATGCCTGGTCAGAAATGTGTTAATCTAGCATACTTTGGACACAAGATATGCGAGCACTGTGAACCGATGAGAAGCTAGTATTGGTTGGCAGGGAAATTGTGAACTAGGTTCACAAGCGTAGGCAGTTTGAAAGCCGTGAGAGAAGTTCAGGAATATAGCGTGGATGTTTTGCGGCGTTAGTAAGGAAAACTAGGTTGTATAACTCAGTTCTTATGTTGTTTAGATAACGACAAGAATAAATATACCTTTAGAATGTATAAATATGAATTGGTTAAAAGTATTTTAATGATTTTAAAAACAGTAAAGGATCGAGCAAAACACGTTTTCGGTTTGCTGTAGTAAGTAAGCTTAGTTGCTTATACATCCTTATATCTATTTTCTTTTTAAAAGGTCTTCTGTATTCAGCTAATTGTTCACATTGTACGTCTAGTCCTTTTATACCCTATTCTATGCCAAAGTACATTCCTTCTACTTCAAATATGCTACTTCGTCTTGTGCCCACAACCACGTGTGTGTGTGTGTGTGTGTGTGCGCATGCGTGCGTGTGTGTGTGCGTGCATGCATGTGTGTGTGTGTCTAGAAAAATTCGTTCAACAGCTTCAAAATGGAAGTCATTTCAACTCTAAAAATGCATATCATTTTGAACTTTTTTTGAATTCTTACATTTTTTTGAAAATCAGATCTCACCATCGTAATCAGGCATTTATTCACATTATTAGACGTAGAGTCTAGTCTCGAGGTGGCTGAACTAGGGGGAGTCTACTATAGTAACAAAAGTCTTACAGTTGTGAAGAGCTAAGGATTGAATTACAACATTTCTTGTCAAAGATCGACATAGAATTCCTGAATAATTAATTTTAAGCCAAACACTACTGAATAATTAATTTGCCTTTTCCGTCACAGCAAGTTTCTGCAAATTTTTAGTGTATGTCTTGCCAGCATTAGATTCGCATAAAACTGGTTAAGACCTTTGCTCTACAAGAAGGTAAGTTCATTGAGAAAGTCATGGCATGAGGAGATGGATCTTTTAGGTTTTCTTAGTTCTGGTATAAACTCCATCGTGTGTGGTGTAAAAGTTCTTTGTGTAAAAATCATTGTGTAAAACAAGAAAGTATACAATATTAATAGTTTATTATACAGTAATTGTAAAAGTATTTTACTGTCTTCGCAATTAAAAAAAAATGGTTCTATGGAGTCACTCACTCATTGACATATCAAAATAAACAGCCTCATCCGAAAGTCCATCGAGCATGAAATTTAACACACGTGACCTGATAAAGGATATTAACTAAAAACTTGAAAGTTTTTTTTTTCAACCACATAACAAAAACGTAAACAAGGGTAAAGTTTCAAAATTTGTCTGAATTTAATGAAACTTGATATAATACAGTTTGTTACAGTGGCCGTCTACAAATATGATAAAACTTTCTTTATTAAATATTTTACCCTGCAAGGTGTACAGACTAGCTGCACCTATTGAGAGGATTTAGATGTCCCTCACAGTACCCGAGTCTAACACATACTTACACTTACACTTGCAACACTACACTTACAATTTTAACACTTTACACTCACACTTACATTTAGCGAGGTGATAATAGCCTCAATGTGCTTTTCACCTTAAAATAATAACAAAAAATTAAATTCTTTACAAGTTGCAAATTTTTAAATGATCCAAACCCCTTAATATACTTCTTTTCAGAATATTTCCAAATTGATTTTACTGTTTAATTGAACATTACTAAAGTAAAAATCAGAATGAGAACGTAAAATTATACTGGCAACTAAAAATTTACTATCCTATGAAAATCAAACAATATGCATAATAACAAATAACTTACTATGTGATGCACTGGTACTAAAAGCATCTGTTGTGATGTGTCTGTCTATGTTTTTGTCATAATTTTCTTCTTTCATGTGCGTTTCAGTTTTGTTCTGTGTAAAACAAAATTAAATAATACACAATAAAAACTTCTAATAAATATATAAGTTTACAGTTACTTTGAAATGACTTAAAAATAGCATTATTGTTATTACTTAAAACTATTTTTGAGAATTTTTTAGTTCACTGAGAAAAACAAGACATAACATTCAATAACATCAATATTAATTTTGAATATTATGTTAATATGAAAATAGCGTTCTGAAACATTGTGTGACTATTAATTAAGTAACATAACACAAGTTTAAGTAAACCATTTATAAATAATTTATGAAAATTTATTTTTTCTCTCAACTATAAATATTATTTAAACTGCAATAAAAAAATTAATAAAAATTATGATCTAGACTGAAAATTAAATTTTTCCAATAAATTTTATACAAAAGTTTTATAAAAAAAGTACACAATAATAGCAATTAATGAATTTGTATAAATAACATGTTTAAGCATTTTGAGTACATACAAGGAAAATGTGTTTAACCATGTCTTTGACCAAGGTTAAGAGACATGGATGAAATTTCCCAGGAGATAGCAAATGAAAGGCAATAACCTTAAGGACTCCTAAATTTCTACAAGGAAAATGGATGACAGTTTATCGCTTGAATAAACTTATGTTAAATGCCATAATTTAATGTTGGAGACAAACCTTAAACAGATCAGATGGGAAAGGAAGTCATAGAGATAAAAATAACTGCAACATTAATATATTATTTTATATATTACGAGCTGGCAGGTTTCAGACAAAACCTTAGCTTCCAATCATTGTCATGTCTTGTTTGAGCTTAATTCTTTTCAGAAATTCTGTTTTGCTCTGTACAAATTATTAATTTGATTCCATATGACATTAAGTAAATCTACTCTTCAAGGGCTCAAACCATAACCATAACTTAATACATTGGAGTATAAGTTTAGCTATCCCAAGGTGCCCTAGCTGGATCTAACCTTTAGATCTGTTTTTGATTAGATTCCTTCATCCTAAGCTAAGGTGGAACAGCGTTCACATAAGGCTGCATCAAGATTAAGGGAAAACTTAGCTTAAATGTATGTGTGCGTTAGATACTAGGTGACCTCCAGATTTAAAATAGACTAAGATTTAAGATCAGGATTAAGGAGAGGTAACGATTTAATCTTTACCTATTCATATGAAGCTCTATATGGTAAAGCTCTGTAAGATTTATCATGTGATGAACACTTTATATAGATGAGTGGACACTTTATATCCCAAACTATTTGTGGGATTCTGATGACTATAAACTCACCATCGAAACTCTGGGAACCGGCAAAACTATGGGAGTGTGTGTAAACTAGGACTGTAGCTAATCCTATAAACCCACAAGGAGTGAATTACAGCAGATTGGGAGGTTGTTTACCCAACCCGCAGTGGAAGAAGTGAGATGGTATCAAATATTTCAAATCAGTAAGACCATCTACAAACGTCTACCTGGAGTGAAAAATTGCAAACTGAAAAGAGAGGAGGCGGTAAAAAAAGGGCATTCAGTTAAATCTAGAAACAGAAGACTTCTCTGGTTCAAACTTTGGGGTTAAAAATACAACCCTAATAAGGCTGAGATGACAGGGCTGATACAAATTATCCATCAAGACTGACAGCTGTCAGCCAGAAACATTATACCTTGGAGAAAAGTGTAGTCTTTGTGGGAAAGATAACAAAACTTGCAAATCTCAGTAGAAGGCAATGGGTGTTTGGCTTTCAGGACCCTGAGGATTTCTAACAGAAGGATATAGTCAATGGATTGCAAAAACTCACTGAGGGTACCAGTCTACTGAATTAGAAGCTTATTTCCATATACCATTTGATCAGTGTCAGGAGCCACCAAGCCCCACTAAAGTATCAATCAATCAATAATTAATTTGTGACTACTGATAAGATACATGTACAGACTAAATATGCAACTTACAGTTTCAACAGCTGGGGGTATTGCCAAAGGATCTGATTCATATCCTGCAGGTTCAAACCTAGAAAAATTAACAAAATGTGAAATCTTTTACATAGGCTACTCTAGTCTTAGTCCTAGAGAGGAGAATATGGTCCTGTTGGTTTGTATAACATATTAATATTAAATAATACTAATAATAAATAAATAAACCACACAATGTTTGTTCTTTGCAATTACAGAATCATTTCAGTTTTATTTAAGTCTTCTTAAAAATTCAATCTCGTATTTTATGCAGAATAAAATTAAAAGAATTGTGTAATAACATTTCCATTTCAACATATTTACAGAGTGTCTAGCAAATTTAATAATTCAAATTTATAGGCCTTTCCCAGACTGTTCTCATATAATTTCATATTCAACGATGTAAATATGTATGTTAGCCAAAAATTAATAGTTACCCCTTAAAAATCACATAATTACAATAAATAACTTCATTTGATGTAACAACTATATAAAGTTAGCTTATAATCTGGAACACAAGTAACAGGATGGTGATGAAATAACTAAAGTTTATATACACAGTATTGTTTTATATAATAAGTACATATACACATTATAGCATATAACTGCATTATGTCTCTTATAATTAATTTGTTTTATTTCTTCATCAATAGAAAAAAGCTCCTCTTTCATTTTTTTTTATCTTTTTTCTTTTTTTCTTCTAGCTCTTACAGCTGATAAAGGGCTTTTCTTTTTTCAGCAGCCATTTAGCAACAAAATTATGAACTTTCACAGCTAGTTACAAAAATTGTTTGGTGTAATTTTATAAATACCTTGCGGCGATGTTCTTCTGCTTCTTTGAATTTACTGTATGCATTTCTCATAGCATGTATCATTTTTTTTTCTTTTTGAACTGAATTGTTAGTCCATTCCTCTAGATCGCCAGCATCATAAATAATGCATTGGTCTACTAAAGAGTCTTCTCTCATGTTTTCAGCTAGTATTTCTTTGTTTACCAAAAACCCTTTTTCAATTGTAGCATTTCCATGTGAAGAATTAGGACCTTTTTAATCACACCTTTCAAATGTTCTGTTTTTGAAATTTCCCTTGATCAAAAATGGTCTACTCTTTCCTCTTTTCTGGAGTACTGATCTGCCTTTATTTTAAAATAGGGTTGACGTAAATTTCTTTGAACTCGTTATCTGCTTTTTCTGTGTCTGAGGTTTCAACTACATTACAATTTATCATTATGTCTAAAGCCTTTTCCATGTTTTTAAAAACTACATTTTCACCTTCACCTTTTGCCTTTGGGTTTACTTTAATTAATGGATATTTTATAGAGGATTTTTCTTGAATTTTTTAAACCAGGTACTGATAACATGTTCTGGCTTCTTTCCGGAAACACATAATATCATTTTTTTTAACACCTTTACATTTTGTAAGTGTATATCTAGTCCAATAAACTAGGTCAATTTCTTTAATTTTAATCAAATACTTAAAGATATTGTCCTCATTTTCAAAAACATCCGTTTTAAAAAAAGTATCTTTCATCATCTCTTCCTTTTTCACAAATCGATTCATGATTTCTTTTAAGAAGAGATGAGTCTAAGAAGAGAATCATACAAGAAAGGTTACCATTGGAGAATCTTTCAGAAGTCTTTAAGAAACGGCTCAATCTGTTCAGCCAAAGATTGAAAAAAGGCCATTTTGGCTAATAGTAGGTTATCTTGTAATGCTTACTACAACTTGAAAACTGCTACAAGAAGGTTCTGTGTTGGTTCCTTTGACAGCTTCAACATACTTTTTCAAATCTGGCAACATGTCAATCGCTTTCTTTGACACTCTGGACTTCTCTATCCACAGCATGGTGCAAAACTGCTGTGGGAATAATTTAGATCCAGTTACTTTAGTAAACTGACCCCTCCTTGCAGGTACCATTTTAAATAAATTGTACAAGGCTCTCAGGTATTGTATAATATGCCACTCAGTCCTGTTAATAGCCGTCTTGAATGACACATGTATCACATGAAGGCTACACGATCCAAGGAGGTGAGGAGCATCTGGTCCCAGGCTGGTATTGAAATCACTTTTAATTAATTTTTTTTAAAAAACCCAATTCACATTTGGACCATCCGTAGAAATTTGAAAATTTTTTGATTTGTCAAGACCTTCAATACCTGTCTTGAAAGATTCCAAAAGATCAGATGCCTTACTTTCATTCAAAAAGAAAGATCCTAAGTAACGAGCTTTAACACCATTAAATTTTGAGTCCCAATATCTTATACTTAAATCCATCTGTGTTTTCTGTGCAATTTTATTAAAACTTTCATCAAAACCAACCACATAATGAATATCCTCCATTAATGACATTTTTAATAGATCTCTAAAATAAAGAGTTAGACCAAAAACAAGACTGTATGAAATTTTGTCCTTGTGGAGTTTCATTTCCTTTGCTACAGAACATTATTTGAACATTTTACTAAAAAGAACACTACTTTCAGCATTCCTAAGTGAATGCTGTGTTACGACACCATATAATTTCCGCTTCAGTCACACTGCCTTTTAGTTTATATTTATCCAATGTCGAATTTATCTACACAGAGTTCATAATATTAGAAATTATCATCACATCTTGTGAACTTGTGCTTGCTTGATCTTCTGTTGAAATATTTGATTTATGTGCTTGCAAAAATTTGTTTATGGAAACAGATTTTTCTTTGTTAACTGCCATAGCTTGATGCTTTTTCCCTTTCGCATGGCTGGTTAGTGCAGCACGACCCAATGTGTCATAAGAAAATGATGTGTTACACCAAGTGCATAGTGCTGTCATTTTCAAATAACCTTCTTTTACCCACTGAAAGTTATTTTTCCACTTGGCTTGAAATTTAATAACAGGCATGATGTCAAATAACCTGAAAAGGAAATCATTAAACAATACAGCAAATGTAAATAAATATAACTTAATTTCACAAATCTGAAACAGTTCTAGCATGTTATTGTTTAGTTTTTTTTATTAATTACACCTAACCATAAAAATTAAAATAATTTAATAATAATACTTAATAAGGTTTGTTTACAAGCACATAATGGAATATACAAGAATGGCTATTATAGTATGATTACTAACACTAGATCGGACAAAATGTATACTTTGAACATGCCTTTTTGGAAGTATATTTTTAGCACATGTGCGTGCGCGTGCACACACACACACACACACACACACACGCGCGCGCGCGCACACGCACACGCACACGCACACACACAGTATCTATGTTAATTCCATTAATATATTTTCAAACATCGGTTTTATATTACAATAAATTTACAGAAAGACAATCTTTATGCAGTGTTTCTACTGCTAGCTACTTTGAAGGTTCATAACTTTGCAATTTTTAATCCACAACAATGCTGTTCAATTACATTATGGTATAAACATTTGTAAATGTATCTGCCGAAAGTGACCAAACTTTTGACAAAAATTTAAATTATAGTAAATTTTGTTTTAAAAAAGTACTCGTTTGGTTACCAGCAACTTTATTGAAATAATTTTATTACAGTCTGTAATTTTACAATAGTATTATCTTTTATTTAAAAGATAATGTTTTTACTTAAAATTAATCTTTATTCTTTATCTTTAGTTCCCAAAACAGTAAAATATATATTTATATAAAAATTAATATTTTATTATTAGCTAGCTGATAGCTAACACTATAGCGGTAGAACGAAGAAGCGTTATTCTAACGACTTTTACGCCAGAATTTACTTGTGACTTTTATTTTACCTTGGTTGTATTAACATATATATTTACTTTTGTTTGACACCAGTTAGAATTTTCGAGTTTACAGGTACACGGAAATACCCGCTCGTTTCATTGCTCGAAAAAACAAGGCCCGCTCGAAACTCGAGTAAGTAATTGCAAATACCGGCTTGAAACTTGAAATTTTAATAGCAGATCCCAGAAGAAAAATATTAATGTGGTTTGGGCATGTTTCGATTGTCGTTTATTTTAATAAAATTACGTCTACATAATAATGTTATGAATGTTTCACTTACAACTAGACCATATAAAAATAGCTTTCCTTATTGACACATTAAAAATACAACTTTTTATCAATGCATGAAATTACAATTAAAAAACAACAAAAGATCATAATTACGCTACCTATTATTAGCTACTACTACTACTACTACTAATAGTATTATTAAAAATTATAAAACTTTTTACAAAATACTTACCTTTACACTATTTTCCACTTCTTAACTTCAACAAAATGTTGAGAAACCAGAATGACTATAGACTATGACACACAGATAACTGTGCCTTACACATTCACGTAATATCAAACTCCCCTCCTTACATTCAAATCAAGCGTCCTATGTTCTGTTGCCATGGTTACGGTACGTTAGCCGCCGGCTTTCTCGTTTTCTGAGAAAATCAGCCTTTGCTTTTGCTAAGTTGGCACCATGTTAATACTCTGTGAGGTAAAACATCGATTTATCACATTTCCGACATTTTAAAAATATCTATGCGAATTCCCGTTTTCCCGACCATTTTCTAATTCCATGCTAATTCCCGACTTCTAGACACCCTGTATTTATTATAACACAATTTTTTTTATCTCTGGTCTCAGTAATACTGAAATTCAATGGTATAAACACAATTAATCTGTACAGGTTTTTATAAAGAGAAAGAATAAAATCATAAAAGATTAATTTTGAATATTTGTTTGATTTGAAAAAAGTATTTCAAATTTTACAAATATTACCTTTAAGTATTTTAGTTGGACAACATTAAGTTCAGTAAGATATGTTTGATGAAGTTTTATTCTTTAAATATTCAGACTTTCCCATTTACTTTGTTTTACTTTAAAAACACTTTAAAATGTCTAATATTTAATGTTCCATTTGTTGTTATAATTAAACTTTATTCATTTTAAACTTTAAGAAAATTGCTTTTATCGTCAAGCTGCACCTTGCCTCTGTCATGTTCAGGACAATACTTAATCATTATGTCTTCAATAATTGCTTTTTTCATACATTAACAATTGAAACAATATTTAGATATCTTTATTTATGTTCTGCTCTCTGAATGGTTTTCACCTCCTCACCACCTCTTTCATTGCAGACCTCTGAGGTCTGTCCATTTTGCATGATACATTCCCTAACATTTCTTCTAAATCGTATACTTTTCATTTAATGACTTTTGGGAATAATTTAGAATAACAAGTGTGGTTCAGTTTACTTTCCTTCTTTGTATTTATTGCCTTAAAACTTATCATCTAGGCCTTCTATATGAATCATGAATTTGACTGTATATACGTACAGTTTGTTAGTTTAGTTTACATTTCATTGTTAATTATATTTCTTTTGTTTAATTGATAACAACAATTAACTATTTATATGGTAAATTACGTGTTAAATTTAAATGTAAATTAACTACTTACATGGTAATTTTGAACTGAACTTCTTTAGGTAGTTCATCTTTGATAATTTACTTCTAGTTTTGACCTATTTAAACTATAATTTATTTGACTTCATTATTTCACTGAAAATTTTTCTAATTACGTGAGCCATGACATTTAACAACTTTTCAGCTCTCCTCCCTCTACAGCTCATTAGATAAAGTAATTCAATCATTTTTTTTTTAAATAGTAAGTAGGAATGGCAAAAGCTTAAAATATTCTACATTCAGATTATAAATTAGGTATCAAAAATTAACATTCAAATATAACACATAAAAAGATACAGTAATAACAATAATTTTGTAAGGTTATGTCATATACAATTTTAACTCTATGACACAAAATGAAATAACATCAAATAACATATTTTTGAAGAAACTAGGGCATATAGCACTTGGGGAATAACAGTAGTTCTGTTAGTTTATGTTATTTATTCAAATCACTTAGAGCCATGTCATATATTACATTTGATTTAAATGAAAGCAACTTAGAGTTATGAAAAGTAATTTAGATGTTATGTGGGTCTGATTTTTTGCTCTTGTAAATCTCAAACTCTTCGATTGTATCCATATAACTGCTTTTATGACATAAATGTAATATTTCCAATTTGGTATGGATGTCTTCAAATTTATGATTTTTGTCCATAAGATGTTCTATGAAAGCCGAGTTTGTCGATAATGCACTTCTGGGTATGTGTTCTTTAAATCTCTAACCGATATAGAAGCTTAGGCAATCACTACATTTCATTTTGTATATGCAAGTTTTTTCAAAGTTATCTCCACTTGTATTTGCAACTGGCTTCTTTAATAATGTTGATAACTTATTAGATGTTCTGAAAGAAACTTTTATATTTTCTTTGGCAAATTCTTTTTTTAGGGTGTGGCTTAAAGTTGAAACATATTCCATTGAGATGTACGTTTGTTTATCAGGGACGATTTTTTACTTTTGTTTTTGTGTTTGGCAATAAGCCTATCAACAATTGAGCTTTTATATCCGTTAGAAACAGCAATGTACTTAATTATGTTCACTTCATTTCCATAGCTTCCTTTGTCCATATGGAGTAAAATTAACCTGTGTACCAAACTATTGTAAGCTGCCATTTTTATATTGTATGGATGGTAGAATAAAGAATGTATTGTTTGGCTGGTTGTGGAAGGTTTCCTATAAATACTGTATTTGAAATTATTGTTTACTTTTGAAATGGATAAATCAAGAAAACGTATTACCAGTTTCTTCTTCCAGTGTGAAATGAAGGTTTGGGTTTAGTGTGTTAAGGAATTTATTAAAATTTTTTCATTGTCTACTATTGTCTTCGAAAAGTATAATTATATCATCCATATACCTGGAATAAAAAACTACTTTTTCTCTATTGTTGTTCCTATCCAACCATAAAAATTCATTTTCGATATGATTTAGTAACAATTCTGCCAAAATGCCGAAAAGGGGGAAGTCCATGGCTAAACCTTCATTTTTTAATATAAAATTTATCATTGAACTTGAAATAATTTTTTTTTAGAATAGTTTTAGTGAAGAGTTTGAGATTTACAAGAGCAAAAAATCAGACCCCACAACATCCTCAATGAAAAACTTTCATTTAAATCAAATTTAATATATGACATCAATTAATCAGTGTAATCAATTTGATACACTGCAACCATTCACATAAGTTTTTAGGTGTGACTGACGAATGGAATATAATAGTAGACCTTAATTTCTGAAATATTAATTAACAGTAAAATATATGCAATTTGTACTGCAAAACTTACCATTTCCCTTCTTCTTGTTCTGTTTTCACATATATGAATTCTATAGGTTTATTTTCAAGGTCTCTATCTCCATATTTCTTTTCCTCAACATTCATTCCATAGTTGTCCGATATTTCATTTTTTATTACATTCTCTTGTTTAACCCCAATATACAAGTGGCTATCTTCTTCAAGTGCTTCATTAACCTCTTCTATAACCTCATCAGATGAATAGCTTTTGCTTTCTTCTTCTTCTTCTTCTCTATTAAATCAAAACTAACTTCTTCACATTTTATTTCATCTTTAATTTCACTCATTGGAGATGAATCCATAATTGTCCTAAAAAAAAAAAATAATTTAAGCTACTAATAAGTGAAAATAAATTACCATCAACTTGAAAAACAATAATACTGAATTGTTTACTATAATATAAATACATATAAAGGGTGATTCAATAAAAACACGGGATTGTCATTGCAATATTGTATTTATACCTTTGTTAATCAGTATTTTTGAGGTTGGTTATCATGAAACATTTTAGATTGGAACAATGAATATTAATCATAGAAACATATTACAAATATATACGTGTTACACAGAAACTGTGTGGAAGATTTGTGCAACTCTGTTTTTAAAATGTACCTAATGAATCAACAGTTTGTAGGCTAATGATAAAATGAGACAACAGGTTTGATTGCAGACATCAAAACACCAGTGATATCTCATTCCAGCTGATCTGATCAGAAAGTCACAATTGTGTATGATAGTGTTGCTGTGGGTCCACAAAAGTCAAGTAGCCATTGTTCACAACAGTTATAGTCTGGCCCACGAAAGAAAACACCTGAGTTTAGGACGTTATAACATTCTAATCGGTTATTGTACAGAAATTTCACATACACCAAATTAAATTGTGTTCTTTTGTCTATAAATCTATGTTAATTCTGTTAATAAATTTCAAACAATGATTTTATATTTCAATAAATTTACTGAAAAAAAGATTTTCATAGTTTTTCTATATAATACACAAACATAAAATTATTAAAATAAAATTTTAATTAAATTCTAGTAACATTCGCCACTGTGTTGCACTGGCGAATCTTATCAAAGTACTGTCTGGTGTCAACAGTATTGTTCAAATACTGTCTAAAAATTATAACAAAATTTTATTTAACAAGTTACAACATGCAGAGTAAATCATAGAGGACATATGTCAGACATAATTTTTTATATGCAATGTTTATATGGCAATTGTACTGATATAGAAATTTGTTATATTTCATAGAGTACTTTATTCATCACTTAAAAACCACTTAAAAAAACCTAGTTATTTCTTGGTTCTTATTGAATCACCATGTAGAACGTCATAATATAAACCAAAAAATAAATAGGTCTATTGTTTTTGGCAAGAGAAGTAACGAAAATAACTAAGTTCATAAAAATATGCTACAATCTAATATTTAATTTTTGCAAAAATTAAAATGTCTTAATAAAAAAAATGTTTAAACTTCCAAGTTAATCCCTTAAGGCAAATTTACACATTGCCAATGACAATTAATAAGTCGCAGGGTCAGACGTTATGAGAAGCACGAATACATTGGGAAACTCCATACTTCTCCATGGTCAGTTATATGTCGCCTGTTCTAGAGTGTTGAGTAGCAAAAATCTATATGTCTTGCCTGTTCTAGAGTGTTGAGTAGAAAAAAAATCTATATTCCTATATATTAACGTATTCTGATTTTGAAAACTGATTATAAATTTTATTACATACATTATAATTGAGAGCGAAGCTGCAACGGGTAACAGCTAGTCTTTACTATACATGTTCCACAAGTTTTTGTGATCATAGTACAACTGTACAAAGGTCAATGTTTTTTCCTCGCTCCAATTAATAGCCATTTTTATTTGCTTTTAACTACTTAAACAAAACCTGTTAAATGTAATCCATGTGGTTGAATGTTTCCAGCAACTGGTGGATGGCAGTTGTTAAACAACTGTATAAACACACGGTGCCAGTCATCTAGCACCAGTGCAAAAGAGTGGTGGAGGGGGAAGCTGGCGTGCCAGTAAAACAAAAATATTTGTTCTGCAGGAAGTGAAGCTGGCACATGCCAGTAAAACAAACTAATATTTGTTGCTGGTCAGGATTCAGTGAACTACAACGCTCTGGCAACATGTAAATAGGTCTTTAGTGTTGGCACAGGAATTGTGTTTATGCCTCAAGATCATTTTGATCATTTTGTACATGTTAGTATCAGCAGTAAAATAGCACTCTTACAAAGGCTAAGAGGTGTAAAAAATCCTGGTTCGAAAAACATGTATATGTATATATGTGTGTAAATGTCAAACTGGCCGGCAGAGCAATAAGAGGTAAACCTAACCTACTGCAGTCTAGTGACATTTCCTCATGTGAACGATACACTGCCATGGGACAACAAAGTTTTGAGTTCAAAATTTGCTTCAGTAAACATTATTAGACAGCAGAAGGGTGGGTGTACCTCTCCAGCACTCTGCTGGTTGAATTACTAGCCAGCTTTAAGTACATTATGTGCACATCAGGCTAAAATTAGATAAAGAACAAAATAACTTACAAATAATAACAGTGTGTATTAATAGTTTTGGAGATAGGTAATAAGAAGAGTACGCTTTAAGATTATTCAATGTAGTCATTTACAGATTTACATGCTTTGCATCTATGGACTCAAACAAAGTTGCCGACCCTACATACTGCCGGCATATCCACATACTGCAGTATCAGAAAAAAAGAAATAAATTTATAATGTGTTACTCTGATAAATTCCAAGATTTTTAGGTTTTAAATTCAATTTTCCTTTTACCTCTTTTCTTACAAAGTTCATTAAATTTAGAAAATATTAAGTGGTAGTGGACGGTTGCAAATGTACAGTGTGTACGTTTTCCATGAAAAAAGTGTACTTCTTTAGAGCAGATTTTATCATTTTTGCATATATATCTACTCTCGCTATTGTTCCCGCAGTAGTATAAAGAAATGTACTACTTTACTTCACAGCAGTTCTGCTGTTTGAGGTAGTTTTCCCATTTCTATACACAGACAGTGGCGTAGTGGCTTTAACTAATCGTACACCTACTGACTTCACATGCTTGATATCAAATGAGACGTTGTGCTACAACTGATCTACCACAATTATCATGCTGTAGACCACCAGTATTTTGAAAAGGATATGTTTTCCAGATTTTATTTTGTTCCTAGTAAAACTATGTAAAATGTTTCTTTTGAAAACATTTATCATTGTTACCCAAATTTGCTGCCCCCTGGTATGTACAAGGTTATAATGTGTTTTAGATTAGTAGTATTATTTAAACTAAAATCACAGTAGAGTTCAATGGGAAAAAAAGAATAGTGTAATGTTGGTGTAGGCTTCTAAATGTAGCATGAATGGTGACTAAACTGTAAATAATCTTGATAGTACAATGTTATATTATTATAAGTACCAGGCTATTCTTATATCACTTTTTTTAGTTCAGGTAGGCTAATAATCATAACACCTCTAAACTACATAAATTTAAAAAAATGTTCTAAACTTCAAACATCTCTTATTAGAGTGAAAACTTTCTGATCACAAATTGAAAATATTTTAACTTACTATTCCAAACTAAATTAATATAATCTACTAAAATTTCAGAAATTATTAAAGCACGTATAAAGCGGTCGCATCTATTTAAAAAAATGTAACAATATCATTCAGCACTGCAGCCATCACGCTCAACAAGTCTACAATTGTTGTGTATAGCTAACCTAACCTGGCATGGTTTTATGCCCAATGTATATTTGTGAGTTAAACGATAAAAATTGTGTTTTTATTGAAATAAAACCACCCAGTATTTAACACAAATAAAACAACTTGCATGTTTTGTATCTGATTTCATGAATTATTTTTAAAAAATCGCTATATCATTTTTGTTTATTAAATTTTTACTCAGCAAATCTACTCATTTCATGGAAAAATTCTAAATCTTAAGAAAAACAAACATTTTTAGATTTTTACCAAGTCTATAACATCTAGGTTATTAGCTTATATTAGTATACTCACATACTACTTTCATCCAAATTCTGCAAAATAAAATACAAAGAATAACCTTTTATGTTTTTTAAATGTGTAAAGTAAAAAGTAGAATAAGCTCACTTATTAATGTCAGTGTATTCTGACACCGATGGATTAAATGATGGCAAATATTTTAAACACTTTAGGACACTACGAACACACCGTAGAACATTTCGTAGACAGTATATTAATGCTAACCGGAAAAGTAACACTGGTAACAAATGGTCAGCACTAATAATTCAAAATAATTTTATATAAAAGTGAGACTGTGTGCGCTTTCACTGCTACTGAGAAGTAGTGATGGGTTGTGGGTTGCTATTTAGCAATCTGTTCTTTTTAGCTGCTAAATGGCTTTACCATTACTAGACTGCTAAATTCATAAAAATAACAGATAATAAACTTGATCTGCTACCTGTTAAATAGCAAGGTCACCCTCCCGATCCTGCTACGTACCAGTTGAACTGTGAAGCGTTGAAGCTTCTAAATTATCTAAATCTAATTGTTAAACACATAATTAGTGTTTATTTCCATTGAGCGTTGGCAATTTACGCCATCCATGTACTCAGATTTAGACTGTCGTACATTTTTACTCTGTTAACCAGAGCTGTATTTACAGATGCTGAGGCGTCGGGCGAATTAAAAAATGAGGCCTTACTGTACTATCTCTGATTGAATAAATTATGGGTACAATTTTAAATCAATAATTAAAATTTTATTTTTTGAAATTAATTATTAGCCCACTTATGTAAAAATTGCGTTACTGTTCAATATGTAAGTATGTTTATGCAATGTTCTAATTTATCAAGACACCATCATAGTCAGTTTCTGTCAATTACTTTTTTATTCGAAAAACATTTGTCTTTTTTCCAATTATTTTGACGTTTTGAAAGTTTCTACGTACAGAAAATGTTTTTTTACTCTAGTAAAACATACTTAAATTTTCTGTGTAAACATAAAAATATATCTTCTGTGGCATATCTGAAGCATATTTTAAAAATTTGTTTTTTTACATTTTTTTAAAAAGGTAATCCATCTTCATTTAAAAATAAAACAGTTAACACCATAAAAAATACACTTTGAGTTATTAAATCTTAAATCGATCATATCTCCGGTCCCAAGTACTATAGTATTTTAAAGTCAAGACATTAAAGTACTGAAGTCTGCTTTTACTAAGTTCAAGTTTAATTCTAAAATGAAGATGGAACGCTTTTAAATTTGAAAGGGTGTAAAAAGAAGTTTTTAACTTTTATCAAAATTAGTTAGCTGCTTAAAGAATTCAGTTCTAAAACAGTTACTAAATAATCAAATGTATATCGAGTATATCTAAAACTTTTTAATGGAAAATAAAAATAAAGTAGATTTTATTACAAATTCTAAATTACAAAATCTTTCAGCGCAAAGATCAAAAAAATCCGAACTAAAAAGTTTACATACGGAACAAAACATTTTACCGGTTTTGGAAAATATGACTAAAAGCTCGTTTAATTTTCTCACCATTTGTAAGTCACTGAAAAAAATTCAATCTGCAATATCGAATATCACGTGCTTGTTTACCATTTCGTAAATATTCCTATTGTTTTGTTTCATCGGTGTAAAATATGACAAGTTCTTACTTTAGCAGTAAACGTAGAAGTAGTTCTTAAATATTAGGCTAGATAGCATTTGTTGTTTCATATTTGTATCGAAACCTGGGCTTGCAATACTTATTGTGTTTTCTGTAAATCATGAATTTCGAACGAGTTTTTATAAGGTAATTGTTAACCATGCGCGCGCACGTGTGTGTGTGTGTTTTACAGTGCAAACTTGACATAAAAATCGAATTTGGTAACAGCTTAGGGCAAGGTTTTTACCCAGCTACCCACTCAACAGTTTTAAAATGTCTTAAAAATACCATCTTTTGTTTATTACACTGTTTCCCATATCTGATATTTTGCCATCGTAATCAGCTTAAAAACTGCATAAATTAGCATTTTGAAACTTTTAGAAAAACGAACGACTTTTTGCGAATTGACTTTTAACAATTTTAATCAAATTTTGCTCAAATGCATCATTGAATGTAAAAAAAAACATATGACTCGCTTTATACTCGAAAAATTGGAAATTTTCATTATGAATTTTCAAAATCCTTTGAATTTAAGAACATATATTTGACTGCGTTTAGGTTTCGTTTTGTATTTTCAATGTAATTTAGAAGTTTTAAATGCTAATATAAATATATGCGTATTTAAATGCTGATTATGACTGAAAAATGATCAAACAACAAAATATTTTTAAATGTGCTTCTATCACGTTTGCGAAAGAGCTGCGGCCCGCGATTATTGTTTATTGTCAACTAGTAAAATATCCTATGCTTTATCTCGTTTATAAAATTCAAACCAGATACTATCAGGTATCACTGAAAATGATTTTTTGCAGAAACTTAAGGGCAGTTTAGTTTTGGGGCTTAGTTTGACCGTGTATTTTTCCAAAATTCTTGCCAGAACTATCTTCACTTCTAGTACTGAATACCTCATCGCTGAAACAAAACAAAAGTCCAATTAACATATTATCACTTTGTACTACAGATAGGCGGAACAGTTCACTTAAACGAACTAGTTGAATTTTTCTAACCTAATTTATTATTGACTGGTATATTTAATATCGCAGCTATTATACGCCTAATGTAGGCCTAATTATTAAATTTAAACTTTAATATTAATCTACAATTTACAAACAATAACTCAAGAAAAGTCAATAATAATTCACTGGCGGGCGGGAAAGATATTATTGATGTAGGACATTTGCATTTCACTCATTTGAGAACTACTGTAGAGTTGAACTAGTGAATGAATATGAACTACTGAACTAATCGAACTAAACATTAGTAGAATAAACTGAGTAATTCTTTTGCAAACTATTGTAGAACTAAACTAGTAAACGAAATGAACTTCTGAACAAATCGAACTAAACATTAGTAGAATAAACTGAGTCATTCTTTCGTGAACTATTGTAGAATTGAACTGGTGAACGAAATGAACTACTGAACTAATCGAACTAAACACTAATAGAATAAACAAACTGTAGGTTACACTGTGTAGGCATAATCTATACTGTACTCGAAGGTGCCGTGTATGCTAAATCAGCATTATTCTATTAGTGTTATTCTATTATTCTATTTGCATAACGTACGGTAATAGTTGCTTTTTCTTATTCTGCTTATTATTGCAGTTGACGTATTGTAATTTCATAAGAAGCCGTTAGGAGCGTTGATAGCAAGAACGAACTAAACGAACTAGTTTCACCATGAACTAGTTCAAAGATTATTTCAGTTAAAAAGACTAGTTCAGTTAAAAGATTAGTTCAGTTGGAAGACTAGTTCAGTTAAAAGATTAGTTCAGTTGGAAGACTAGTTCAGCTAAAAGATTAGTTCATTCTGACCTGTTCGTTCGCGAACGACCCACATTTATGCATATACACTGCTAGATAGAGTCACAATAAACGTTGTATTATAATTAAAAATACATAATCGTATTCACAATAAAGACTACATTATTGTGTCTATTGCCTTTACTTTACCGTAACTCACATAAATTTCCTTATACCCGAGCTACTTAGTCCTTTATCCAGCTTCACATTGGTCTTTCTCTCTTCTTGTACCAGAAACTGATTGTGCCAACTAACCTGGTACATCCTACACCAAAATTATCCTATTTAATATTTCTTAGTGTAACTATACCTATGCAAACCCTCGGTCCGTTTCCAAAGGGTGAGTAAATGCTGCTTGGTTTGAAGTTGTTGCCCAGAAACCTGTCGGGGTTGAACTCTTGAGGAGACTCGTAGTACTGAGGGTCGTTCTGTATCGCCATCACGGGGATTGATACTCGTACCCCTTCCTCTATAACCAGCTTCGAGCCAGGCACCTTGTAAGGCTTAGTACACATTCTGAATAACACCGGTGCTGCAGGGTACATGCGTAGAGTCTCTGAGAAAAACCCCCAATAATAATATTTCTAACAGGAAATACTCTTGCCAATTATTTAAATATGTTAAATATAACGTGAAAGTTAATGTAACAAAGAAAGGAAATGTTTCCGACAATCACCTGTTCGATAAACATTTTCAGATACAGAAGATACTGCACTATAGGTCAGGTGCTAAGAACTCCAGTGGGGCAGAAAAAAAAATGTGTGAGTGAGAGGTTGAGTCCTCATTCTCTCACTCTAGCTCCATTTTTCCCTTCACTATCGCTGAACAGTTTGTAGACTCAGATTGGCAGATTCTGTGTCTTTGGACTGTTGGAGGGAGCTGGAGGAGAATTCTCCTACATGCGCGAGAAATTCTCGCGCAGGCCGTTTACTAAGTGGCTGGACTATAAGTTCGGTATATATAATGACTTTTCCTGTTGGGGTTTTATTACGTAATACTGTAATAAAAATTCAACAATTTTGAACAAATTAAACATTGTGTTTCGCAGTAACAAAAACAATACATCAATAATGTAACAAAAAAGGCTGTTATTGAACAAAAATAAAAATTGTTTATCATGTTTCCTTCTCGTTTTTATTTTAATAAGGATAATTTGATCGAAAACAAGACACATTATTTTTATTTTTTTGTTTTTTCTATAATTGTTATTTTAATTGCTATTTTTTTTTCGAAAACACGACAAATTAACGTAGCTAGTTTTTAACAACATAACCTAAAACTTATTATGGCCTATCAGCTGTTCACTGAAAGCATACGATTATTATGGCCTATCAGCTGTTCAATGATCGTTACGAATTAATATAAAACAACTGATCTTTTTTAATATAACTACCAAAATTAAATTAACTATTCATTTCATATATTTACTTCGGTGAAAGTCCCCGGTTCGATCCCGAGCAGAAACTCAAGAAATTTTAACTATCATTACTTTAATATGAAACTTGCGACGCGCAAAATATACTACTGTATTATCCAACATCACAACCAGGCCTAAAACATGTTAGTTAAAAGCTAACCTAGTTTAACAAATGTTAAGTAAATAATTACTATAAGGTATTTAATAGAAAATAAACATTATGATTCATTTTTGCACTATCATGGTTTGTTTTGTTATAGACTTACTTTAGTGAATTGGCCACTGACATGTCAGGCCATGTGATAACACCGCTCTTTCCCGCTATTTGTTGACCGTCAACGGACTGTGACGCTTACTATACTTAAATTATTACCTTGTATGACTTGATCCAGATAAATCAACTCTTTGACTGTTTGATACGTCCATTTATTTCTGTTGTGAGACAATACTGAGTCCAATTCCTCTTGAACTTTCTTCTGTATTTCAGGGTTTTGTGTCAACAAGTAGAGAGCGAAGTTAATTGTCGAAGAGGTGGAATCCGATCCGGCCGAGAAAAATGCCAGAGCTTGTGCCGCGATGACGTCATCCGTCAGGAACCCTGGTGGTTAACAAATGATACATTATTTATGTTATTGTTGTTTTCTCGAACATTTGCCAGCATTTGTGTATTCGAAACAATAACGAAGTTACAGGACTGTGGATTAACTCTCGCTATAAAATATTTTAAATCATAAAAACCAGAACATAAAACTAAATGTTTGGACTTATGCAAAATATAAGAAAACATAAAAAATAGAACGTTTTTACATTATGAAACGTTTTTACTTTATGCCATTTAGAATAATGAGGAAGATGGATCAGCGTAACGGTAAGGATACAACGACAGGAGTAACTGCAGCTCGAACTAAGAACCTTGAGGTGCACAGTTCGAAGACGCAGCAGACTGGCCGGTCCTTCAGCTTCATCGAACACGTAGCATCAGAACTATAAGTAAAGAAAAGAAAAACGAAAAAGGTTACAACTTTACCTGTCTTCCTGAAACACTAACCTTTAACTTTGTCTTGCGATTGTTCTTCTCCTTCGCCTTTGGATATATACTCCATTTGATCAACGACTTCATCGGGACAATAATCCAAATCTTTCTGGAGATTTAACGTTCCATCTTTTTCTTGTTTTTGTATGTTCAACATCAGCTGCAAGAAATCGTTTCTCTTAACGTTGTTTTCTCTTCTATAGTTCAGTGTTCTGGTAATGAGTGACATTATTATGTCTTCGACGTATTGCGAGAAGTGCTTCAGTCCAAACTTACGTGACAATATCGGAAAACTGTCGATAATTACGAAGCGAAGTTTCCTCGAGATTGTCGGCTGAAACATTCCCTCTACGAGTTCGCAAAACCTTTTATTTTCTTCGTTGTCCTTTTCCAACTTTATGCCGAAAGCGACGCTGCAAATCGCTTCGAAGGTGAATTGTCCTATAAAGTGGTTACCTTCGATAGCTTTGTTCGTTTTGGATGCTTCATCGATATATCGAATGAGACCGTCTCCGCACGTATAAATCTGATCAAACATGGCTTTCAATTTCCCCATGGTGAATGTAGGCATTAGTCTGTGCCTCAAATTACGCCAATGGATTCCTTTCAATGTAAATAAATTAGCAACCAAAGGATCGTTTTCCGGATCGGAGTGGAAACCTCGATCGGAAAAATGAACAAAGTCTTTTATTAGTATTCGTTCCGTCAGATAAGGATCTGTTACTACCAAATTCGGATTTCTAACTTCAAAAATTCCAAAGTACCGCTCGCCTTTCATGGCCTCATAACATTCTTGATAAGTACCAGATAAGGTTTTTGTTCCCATAAATAAATCTTTTGCATTACCGAAAAAAGGAACTGGTTTCAAGTAAGGAACGCCTCGATCTTTCCAGTAGTTAAAAGTCGAAGTAAAATATAGATATAGACATACGCCTAAGAATATCACAGTGGCAAGCACATCGTAGATTACTGAGTCCAAAATGACAGCCATTTTTGTCTACAGAATGTTTAGACTGAAACAGAGAAACAAAAATGATTCTTGACGTACATAATCGTGTTTTAGGACCATTATAATCTGAACAATGGAAATTTGTCACCAATATTAACAGACATAACCTAATAAAACTTAGAAATTATCAAAATCAGTTGTTTGGTGATAATAACGAATTTGTTACTATAGCATATGTTTTATAAGTCGATCATTTTACTAATAATTGATACTAAAATGATTTTATTTGGGTTGGTAGTCATAAGCGTTTCATAAATCCTTTAAAAATTCATTCGCATTGCACAGATACACCCTAGATATTCCTTGATCTATGTAAGTTTTTTAAGGTTTATTTTACACTGCAAGTTCCATATAAAACAAACGTATTTGCCAATGTGTTCCAGTACATAAGGTGTAATATATATTTGCCAATACTGTATTTAAACGAATCTAGGCTTAAGGTTACCTTCAGGAATCCTTTTATTCCAGAAATATTCTAAACAAATAAATATTAAAAGTGGATTTAACAATATAATGACAGTTTATAACCCTGTTCTAGTATAAATAAAGATATTCTACAAATTAATACAGACAGAATTAATTAAATTTATGTTTTTAACAATATAGTTCCAAATAATTTAACATTATAGAAGGATTAGACTTAGTTAGTTTGCCTTAAAAAAAATGAAAATTTGAAATTGGTTACGAAATATATATAATTTATTTCATACAAAGCTTGGAAAAGTTCTGATTAAAAAATAATAATAATTCAACCATACAAGTTGTAAATAAAACTTTATGTTACAGCCTATCATTGAAGTAGTCTATATTGTGTCCCCATTACCCAATCAGTGCAGTTGAATTCTAAATGAACCCAATAAATTTATGGAATAATTTTGAATTAATGTTAACTATATATCAGGGTTAACTAAAATAATCTACTGATAAAAAAAACTAAAGATAGATATTTTTTAAATATTAAACAATAATTAATTCAAGTTTTGATCACTTGTTGTACTCTTCGCACTCAAAGATGAAAACTATATTGTCTTTACTAGCCAAAATTTTAAAATCGTTATAAACGTCAAAAATGAACACTTTTTGTACTTATGCTCCGGATTGATTTCTGAACAACTTTCAAAATTTTGTCTTTCTGTCTGCCTGTGAGTCACGAAATTTGTGAACACGATAAGGAGAGAAAGGATCAAACGATTAAACTAAAACTGCATGAAATAGAACCCTATTGTTATTCAGCATTGTTGCTCAAACATTTTTTGAGGCTAGAGAAAACTTATAGGGAGTTATTTCGAATAAAAAATTTAAAACATTTTTTTTTTTGGCGAAAAACCGTTCAGGTTATCATCGCCGTATTTAAAAAAAGTTGTGCACTGAATCAGAATATGGTATTGGAATTGAAGAACATATAGGCCTAATTTAACAGTTATAGGGGAAAAACCTTAAATTTTGGAATTTTTGGCTTAAATCTGAGTAGGGTATTTAGGGTATTAAACATATAAAACGCGTTATGCTGGAATCGTAATATCTCACATGTATTGTACATTTTTTTTCTTTAAGGCTTTTAAAGTTTAGAATCTTGAATAGGTCAAATGGAGTATTAAACAAAGAGGAAATTTCCCTCCTAAACATGTCATTAAGGTTTATCATATTTTTTTGTTCTGAAGCTTTTGAAGAGTTAGTAAATAAATTGAAATAATCTTGTTCAATTCGAATTAGAATGTGCCCAAAAGTCATAAAAATCAATATGCTGATTCCACTTCATATCGATCGATTTTGAAATTCTTTATCAGTGATCATGATCTGAACCTCCATGCAAACTTTCAGCTCTCTAGTTATTGCCGCTTTAGATTGTGATAGAATGTTTGCAATGGTTCGACTGTACTGTAGTATTGTACATTTTCCTAAAAAATAATCTTTTTTGATCCTGCGGTTATGCTGAAATGATTACATCGGAAGTAAATATATTTACCCCTCACATAGAAAGGTAATTACAAGTAAACAAGCTCACACAATCGTTCCATGAAATTTTTTCCCCGCAGGGAGGTGCAGACTAGCTGCACCTATTGAGAGGATTTAAACGTCCCTCGCGGTACCCGAGTCTAACACACACGTACACTTACAACACTACACTTAAGACTTTAACACTTTACACTCACACTTACATTTAGGGAGGCGATAATAGCATCATTGTGTTTTTCGCCTTAAAATAACAACAAAAAGATCCATGAAATTTTCGTTCATGTATAAACACTTTAGATTTTGTTTTGGTTTTCTCTTGCTTTGAAAAATGCTGAACTACGTGATTCTATTATTTTTGTACTAAATTTCAAGAAAATCTGACTATTAAAATGTGTTTTCCAATATAAACTTTTCACCCCCTTAAGGAGTGAATTTTTGAGAACCGCTTCGTAATAAGTTTCTTCATTATAAAATGCAACTACTGATCAAAATACGAAATCTCGTATTTATAACTTGAGTGGTTTCGACTCGGTTATGGTGACTTAGTTATTATGAATATTTAATTAGTGTTAATCTATTTCTATAAATAGGCTATTTACATTTCATTGTACTTTGATGACCAAAAATTGATCAAAATCTGTTCAACCGATTTTCATTTGTCGATAGTTCTCCCATCCCGAAAATATTAAATGTGAGAAATTTTATCCGACATATATTTTAAATACTTCAAGACTTCGCAGAGTTTGGAGAGTGTGGGGAAAACGGTGTAAAATGTAAGAAAAAATATTTTGAACTCAACAAGAATATTTTATTTGTTACAGCAATGAGGGCAGCAAGTAACGAACTTAGGCTAATATCCAGCAATACACATTTTAAAATTACAATTCTTAAAAAATCGACATTGATTTTTAAAAACATCGTAATTTGTGGTATTTATAATTAAGTAGTCTATATCACTGTCAACTGGGAAATAAAACAACGATTAGAACTGTTATTTTTTTAATCACTGCTATTTTTGTTAATGAATACTGTTAATTCGTTCCACGAAGCGAGTGTAAATTAACTATAAATTTACAAACATACCTTGTTACACTTTATAGAAACTTCTGCAGCGAATGTTTGATTTACATAGACAGCAACATTGTACGACTAATGGTTAACCGCAAGGTGAGTGTAAGGGGGGGATGGGCACCATCTTGTGTACTTCTTACACAACACGCGGTAATAACTGTAAAAAGTAACGCTGATTTAACCAAACAAAATGCCTGTTTAATTAGCTGTAATTCTTATAAAATTACATGAGAAAATGGCATAGAAAATTACTTGTATCAAAAAAAGTGGTTTTACAAGAACGTCTTTACCAATTACGCGTCATGACTTTAAAACTACGGGAGGTTCTAACAGTAGCAAATAAACACGACTTGCAATGACGTGAAAATTGTTAAATGAAAGACTTATAGTAATTATTTGAAGGTATTTTTTTTAATTCAGTAACATCAGTGTATAGTTAACTCATAACTACACACGTAAAATAGGAGGCATTTTTAACATGGCAGCCACACAACCAGTCGGACGAGTTATATATCAAACTATTGAAATTTCGATTGAAACTATTTTTTATTTTTAAAACCTTTTTGAACTTGTGTTATTTTGAGCTCCGGTCTTGGAGGCCCGAGATCTTTTAATTTCCACTTTGTTTTTAAATCGTGAATTGATTTCTCCTTAAAAAAAACAACTATAATTATTTACAGTGAAACTGAACACAAAATGTAAGATAAAACTAAACAAAATATAGCCACGTCAGTACTTATTTAACAAAAAAAGTATTAAAAAAACATGGAATGCCGATAAACAACTATAGAACTGTAAAACTAATGTTTTGGATATACTGGTGTCGTTAAGAGTTTTAAGTGTCAATTGTTATCGAAGACAAACATTGACAATAAATCTTAACGGCCTTTGCTTTGTTCCGATTTTTATTGAGAACTGTAACCCTTATTTGTAACCTTCGGATTATGTTAGGTTAGAAAAGTGAGATAGTTATAAGGGATGATTTTGAATAATATTTTTACTGTCCGATGTACGGAATATTTGTGTAGAAACGTGTCTGACGAGTTACCTTAAATGCACAAGTCACGTGGTTCAGTACCTCTCCAAATTTAGGGGGGATCAGTACCTCTCCAAATTTAGGGGGGATCAGTACCTCTCCAAATTTATTAGGGGATCAGTACCTCTCCAAAATTAGGAGGGTAACAGTACCTCTTCAAATTTAGGAAAGGATCAGTACCTTTCCAAATTTAGGAGGGGATCAAGACCTCTCCAAATTTAGGAGAAGATCAGTACCTCTCCAAAATTAGGATGGGATCAGTACCTCTCCAAATTTAGGAGGGGATCAGTACCTCTCCAAATTTAGGAGGGGATCAGTACCTCTCCAAAATTAGGAGGGGATCAGTACCTCTCCAAAATTAGGAGGGGACCTCTCCAAATTTTCCAGGAGGATGGGATCAGTACCTCTCCAAATTTAGGAGGGGACCTCTCCAAATTTAGGGGATCAGTACCTCTCCAAATTTATTAGGGATCAGTACCTCTCCAAAATTAGGAGGGTAACAGTACCTCTCAAATTTAGGAGGGGATCAGGAGAAGATCACCTCTCCAAATTTAGGATGGGATCAGTACCTCTCCAAATTTAGGGGGGATCAGTACCTCTCCAGTACCTCTCCAAAAAATTTAGGAAAGGATCAGTATCTTTCCAAATTTAGGAGGGGATCAGGACCTCTCCAAATTTAGGAGAAGATCATCAAAATTAGGATATCAGTCTCTCCAAAATTAGGAGGGATGGGGATCAGTACCTCTCCAAAATTAGGATGGGATCAGTACCTCTCCAAATTTAGGAGGGGATCAGTACCTCTCCAAATTTAGGAGGGGATCAGTACCTCTCCAAATTTAGGAGAAGATCAGTAGCTCTCCAAATTTAGGAGGGGATCAGTACCTCTCCAAAATTAGGAGGGGACCAGGACCTCTCCAAATTTAGGAGGGGATCAGTACCTCTTCAAATTTAGGAGGGGATCAGTACCTCTCCAAAATTAGGAGGGGACCAAGACCTCTCCAAATTTAGGAGGGGATCAGTACCTCTCCAAAATTAGGAGGGGATCAGGACCTCTCCAAAATTAGGAGGGTCACTATTTCTTTTAAATTAGGGAGGACAGAAATTAGAGAAAAATTATCGTTCCAAAATTAGAAAGTCAATATCTCTCAAAAATTAGGGGTCTTCATGTCTCCAAAATTTGGAGAGTCAGTACCTTTCCAAAAATTAAGGAAAATCAGTATCTGAAAAAAATTAAAGAAAATCTGAAAAACACACTCCGGGAGCTATCGACAGAAAATATAAAAGTTAGTTCATTTTTTTGCCTCCAAATTTCTTTGAAGGTTTAATTTCTCAAAATGGTTCATTATATTATTTTCAAATATTGGTCGTATATGAAGTCAATTTACCAAATTTTAAATTTACAATTCGATAGTAAATTGATAAAATTTACATAATGGCGGTTAATTTTAGTTAGTTTTTTTTTATTTACCCCCGTACATTTATGTTATTTAAAATCTGTTCTACTGGCTTGAACAAAATGCGCGAGTGTGAAAAAACCCCCTCGGTTCGGAAGTGTCTGACAAAAATCGAAAATTAAACTATTTTTTGTCATAGGCCTTAAATTAAAACAATTAAAACACTTCAAGGCAAAGTAGCAAATTAATACAAATAGCGTGATTATCTGTTCGAAAAACAAAACGGACAAGTAACAAACAATGACAGAATTATTATTTATCATAACGGGGACACGAGAGTGCAATTTTCTCGTATTTGAAAGCGATAAGAAATTTCCTTTAAATTTTAATCATTAGTTATTCATTAGATATGCATTTAATGACTTTGCTTACAAAATGTAAAATACTTAAGTTTAAAAATATATAATTTATATGTTCTAATGAGCTTTTATTATAACTAGTTATAATTAATGAAAGATTAATTAATTTTTTTACCGTTGAATAAATTTTAATTTTTTTTCTGCTGATTATTTCAAGACCTGGAAAATATGAATTACTGTCGGCCGGGATCCAGCCATCTTTATGTCCTCGACTTAAATTATATGTTTTATTTCTCGCTATACAAGTAACAAAGAAAAGTTTTAAGTTGTATCAGGTCTAATTGTGATGTTGGATTTGCGTGATGCGAGAGCACAATTTATATTTATGTGTAGTAGTACACCAGGGGGCCCGTGCGAAATTTCGCACTATGAAAGTTTTAAGTAAACCACTTGGCATGAACTTTTGCGCCACTTGGCAATGCCACTTGAATAAGATCAGTCGTTGGTGTGATGGTGGTAGTTGTAAGGAAGGGAAAACATGTTTAAAAAATAAATAGAAAAGCGATCGATTAACAATAGATAAATGCACGATGGAAGGAGAAATCATAAATATATTTGTGTAAAAACAGTGTCAAAACCCATATCGATCCGGAGACATTGCGCGTGATAACCATTACACTACGAAAACTACTAACAAGTTTGACCGACGCAAATAATGAAATGGGTCGTTAATTTAATTTTGACAAATATGTAATATTGAAAGATCAGCTGTTTTTTTCGTAACGATCAGTTGTTTCACTGATAGGCTGATAGTTTCAAGTTAGTATAAACTGAAACTATAATAATTTTCAGGTTATGTAGTTAAAAACTAGCTATTTTAATTTGTCTTGTTTTTGAACGTACTATCGTAATTAAAATAAAAAGGCGCCGCCTCGGTGGTCTAGTGGATAGCGTACTAGGCTTTCACCCCGAGGATCCGGGTTCGATTCCCGGCGAGGGCTTGGCATTTTTCATACGCTATAAATCATCCCACCGTCTACATTAGCCCAAGTGTGCACAATAGTCGGACGTTAAACACCAAAAAAACAAAAACAAAAAAAATAAAATAAAATAAAAAGGAAGAGGAAGAGAAATCTTGATACAAGATTGTTGTTTTTGGTTCAATAACTGAAATATTTTAATGTGCGTGTGCGTGTGCGCGTGTGTGTATGTTAAAACGGGAAATTTCTAACGTTTATAAATTATATAAATGTTAACGAAATTTGTTTTAAGCAAGACATATTTTTTTAAAATTTGTATGGCTGGTGGAAGTTATTAGAAAGCAAACGATGAGCCTATCATGTGCTGTACAAACAGGTCTAGAGGTAATCATTGTTTAGCTATTCAAACTACTAGACAGGAGAGATTTGGAAAAAACATGCATAAGACCGCATGCTGATACAATAATTAAACAATAATATATATATATATATATATATATTATTATTATTATTATTTGCGCATAGACCCTGTTGGATCACGCAAAGCACTCCGACTCATGTCTTGTTCCTTCTAATCCTCCACACCTCCCTCATCCTGTCCCCATGGATCCTCTTCCGCTCCTCCGTCCATTTTACCCCTGCTCTCTTTGGGATTTCATTCTCTGGGACCTTCCAACCGAGCATCTTTCTCCTGTATGCGTGCCTGTCTTCAACATCTGTTGAGTCTAGTCCTGCGTCATGTAGGTCTATTCTGACTTGTGCGATCCACGACGTTGTTGATTTGACACCTTG